>VDFB02344982.1:0-14979 GCA_007258455.2 Sequoia sempervirens | reverse complement strand
TTGATCTATATCTTCCAACCTATGTGGTGATCTAAACATTGGCAAATGTGAAATCAAATTGGTCAAAACACTTGTGAGAAAAAATACAAATCACTAGCCCATGGTATATTTTCATGAGAAGATTTTCCTTATCAAGCTTTATCTTTCATTGAACATCAATCCAAATAATCAATATTAGTTGCATCTAATTTTCACATCAATGTCACATCAAATCATTCAAACAAATTTTGTTCAAAACAAAGCTTTAGAATCTTGACTAATCAAATCCAATCAATCCATCATCATCTTGGGATATCCTTCCTAGTCCTCATGTTTCTTAACACTATCCTTGCATTTTTGTGAATCATCAACAATGTTATCATCATCAAATCCAATCAATTCCTCATCATCCTGGGATATCCATCTAAATCCTTGTGTTGCTTAACACTATCCTTGCATTGTTATGTTATCATCACCAATTCATCAATTTGATCAATCAACTTTAGCTTGGTTTTCAAAAAAATCCTAAACAAAGCACTGATATCATCACACATGTTCATTTCCAAAATGTCAAAATCAGGCAAAAAATCCCAAAACTTTCAAAAAACCAAAAATATTCAAAATCATATAAAAATCCAAAAACATTCATAAAAACAGAAAATGCCAAAAACATGAGAATCTAAACTATGTCATCTCTAAGCTTAAACATAGGAAATTCTAATATTTGATTAGCCCCCAAGACACAAAATCCAAAAATATTCATAAAATCCCATAAAACCCAAAAACATTGGAAAATTGGAAAATAAAAAAGATTTCCAAAACATCTTGAAAATAATAAAACAACCTCAAAACATTTCAAAACATTAAAAAACACCCAAATATTTGAAAAAAATCATTTTTCTCATTTTTCTTTCACTTGCAATAATATCATCCATAATAAATCAATCATCACCTTCATCCTTTGGAAATCAAGCTGAAACAATCACAACAATCAGTAAAAGCAAACTTCAAATTCAAAATAACAAAATTTTAAATGAAAAATCAAACTCTTGATCATTCACAAACATGCCAATCAACCTTATATCAATAGCCTTTCAAACAACCTATCAACTTTCCACCATCCACTAACATGTCCTAGGATGCATCCTTTCTACAATGGGCATTGTCTTTCGAAAAAACCACTTTGAATTCTTATCCTAATCAAAACAAATCCCTTTGGCTAGAGGTATGAAGAACATTGGCTTGTTTGTGTACTTGATCTATTCTTTTTATTTATCTTACTGCACTCATTCCAATTACCTCTCAATGATGTCTAATCAAAGAAATTTAGAGAGAAAGGAATGGGGCATCAATCATTATCTTTTTTTTGTTGTGCTTGTTGGATGTTCTTGTAATATAAATTGGAAAATACTTTCTTTGTTAGGTGCATCCTAGCAAAGTTTTTGTATGTTAGGTGTGAACAAGAATACTCCTATTTATTTTTCAAGTCAAATTCCATCGCACTAGGTACAATGCCATCCTGGTTCTCTATACCTTGATGCATCGTACCTATGTGTGTTATCAAACATAAGGTAAATATCCCTTTTAAAATCCCAATTCATGTTAAGCTTTGCATCAACATCATCATCATCATCATCATCGTCATCCTCATCATCTCTAATAAAGTCTTGTAGATCATGGACTTATTGGATCCTCTTGTCATCATCTCATTTCTTCTTATTCTTCTTTACTAACAGTTTTGTCTAGGTATTAGGCCTGTAATATATCAAAATATACATGAGGCTATCCATGGCTGATGACTATCTATATCATCGAATCTATTGACATTAAACATTTGAGCTAAAATAATCTTGAACCTATTTGTTGCGAGATCAACCCTCAAATTGAAATTTTTTCCCGATCTCTTAAGGGGGTAGTATGCCATTGTAATTCTTCCTTTGGGGCAGCAGTGGGGCATCCAAAAAAATAAGAGAATTTTTTACTTTTAATTGAGATAGTTTATTCTTTGAACCAATGTAACAAGTACTTTCCTTCAAAGAGCGGTAAAATGTAGACATGAAAAATATACCAATACACTTGATCCCTATTTACTAACAACATTTCATTTTGAATCACCTTCTTAGCTTATCATCACTTTTCATCCCTTAATTAAATAACTAATCATTTATTTGATTAAGTCATTTTCTCTTGTTAATTAAATTAATCAATTTGATTTAATTAACTTTGCTTCTCTATTTAATTAAATAAAAAAAATTTATTTAATAAATTTCTAAAGTATACCTATTAAATAAAATAAATTAAACATTTATCTAATTTAATCTAACATCACCTCCCTTTAGTTAAATAAATCAAAATATTTATTTAACTAACTCTAAATCATTTTCATCTCCTTTTGATTTATTTTAATCCATGAATCTAAATCAAATGGATCACATCATCTAATCCTTCATTAAATTAATTAACCCTTGACTAATTTAATCCTCATCCATGTCCCATCCTCTAGCTTTTTCCACTTGCACATGAATATACATTTAGTTCATTTATTAAATTTCTATTTTCTCTCAACTTGGCATAATAGGGGAATGTTCCTTCAAATTTGAAATCCTTCCAAGTGGACTTTGTCCTTCCAAAAAGACATTCATTCCTTCTTACATGTCCTTGTGCATTGAGCCAAGTGACATTTAAGACATTCCTTTTTCCCTCTTACATGTCATTTTACTCTTTTCAAATTTCGCCTAATTGCATTTATGGGCACAATCATCAAAATGTGCACATCCTTGGCCCATTCACATCTTGACAAGTGGCACTTGGACATTGGTTGAAATTTAGTCCCACATTGCTTCATTTTGGGCATTTCTCCATCTTGTCTTTCTATAAATAAGAGGTTTCTCTCTTCATTTGATCATCCACAATTTGAGCAAACTTACTATACTCAATTTCATATTCAAGAATTAGCATTTTCATCAATTTCATCAAGGCATAGCTAGGTTATTGTAGGTTTTCTCCATGGAGTTCATTTGAAGCAATTACCAACTAGATCAATCATATCACCAAATCATCAAAAGCTTGCATAGGAGTTCGAAAAAGGCCAATTTCCACATCAAATTGGCACCAAATCCCCCATAAGATCAAGAGTTTGCATATTTTTAGTAGGATTTGATATATCTTCTTTCTTTTTCATTGTGTTCTTGTTTTTATTACTATTTTGAGCATTTCTAATGGATTTTATGGGGAAATTTGATCTTGTCTTGCATTTGAATCTTCTAATGTGTTTTTTCATTGTGTTTTGTAGGTGTTAGGATCTTGGTTCTGCACACATTTTTCATTAGGATAAATTAGGAACAACTTTATATGAAGATAAAATGTAGAAATAGATATTGTTGTACCTAATAAATTTATTCCATATAAATATTATGAATTGGGTGATCATGTGCATGCATATGAGAACCTCCTTCTTTGGTATGCAATATGTTATCTTTTTTCTACACAACTCACTTCAAGTGGATCATATGAGAGTGATGTTTGTGAGTTGAGCTTGGAAGAAGTGTGAGACATGTCTAATTTTTATAGAACATGTGTCATAACAAATTTATAATATTATCTTAAAACTAAGAGACAATTTGAGAAGTGTAACTCTTTGAAAGAAGTATTTCATGAATTAAATATCTTTGCTATTGAAGTTTACATTGGCATGAGTGAATCCCAATGTATGCTAGCTTTATCTTGTTCCATAGGTGTGTAAAATTAATTGTGTGACTTTCCTTTTTTATGAAGGCATAGCTTCCTGTAGTGTGGGTAGTAGTTTGAGTGTTTCACTTGAGCCTAGTATGCATTTTGTAATGGTCTTGAGCAGAAAAGTTCTTTAAGCTTATGATTAGCCCATGGCTAGAGTTTATTTTGTGCTAGAGCTTCAATTTTTTTCAATTTGATGTGCATGAGGAGTTTCCTTATCCATATGAGCTTAGCAAAGAATATTTGTCATCAATTGTGAATTGGAACTTCTCCTCTATTTTTTCCTTAGTTCACTCAAGGAGGTCAGTAGGTATGAAAATACCATGGTTTCTTTTGTAGTAACTTGAGTTTTCAAGTCATATCACCAATTGGTATAAAATTGAAGGATGTAGTGTTGGGAAATTTTGTGGCTAATTTTTTGTGGTTGTCATGCAATAGAAAGGTCAATGGTGGAGAAAGTCTTAACTTATTCAGTGGTAGTCATAAGGTTGTTCTTGATTGGAGAAGGTTACATTTGTTGCATTTTTGTGAAAGAAGAAACTATGAGTTGAGGGAAATTATTTATTTCAACATGATGGTGCTTGACAGAGGCAAGAAATTTATTTCCATCCTTAGTAGGGTTTCCCTACAATATTAATTTTTTTTGTCATAGCCATACCTTTATTGTCCATATTGTTTCTTGCATCCTTTTTTGATCCCATCACTTGTATACATTTTTTGTCTTCCATGAGTTAGTTATATTTCATGTTTTTCATATTTTTTATTTGATAAAAGATCTAGATTATTTTTGTCCCTATTAGAGGAACATATCCTCAACTAGAGCCATTATTGGGACTCAATTTACTAATGTCATTTTTCTTGATTCTCTTCCTTTGTGTGTGTTGATATGAGAGATGATCCATGATTAATGATTAATTTTGAGATATCTATAAGGATCATCATTTCATAATGTTTTATTTAATAGATTTTACCTTCCACTTTTTTTAATCAATTGACCAAAATAATTTTTTTAAATATTGGCTATGTCAAAGGGGAAGGTGGCTATCGATGGTTCCTAGTGCATTGAAAACCTTAGGAACCCCTAATGGGTTCCTAGTTTCACAATCCACTCCCAACAAGGAGAATTAAATTATAAAAAAATAAATGCAAAGATATTAGAGGGGAGAAGGAACACAATAGGCTCAAGGAATGATAGAGTGTATGGTAGGGGTTTGAAATTTTTAATGTTTCTCCTTTCTTTAGGAATGCAATTTTATTGAGCTTTGATGAATTTCCCATTCCTTGTTGAGGGTTTGATAATTTTAATGCCACAACATGTAACCACTAACAAATAAAGAAGTAAGATATGCAAAAGTTTTTTTGGTTAATTTTGTTAAACAAGCACAGGACAACTGTGAGGGGGGGTGAATAAGTTATCACATAAATTTAACCTTAAAACTTTATCACTTATCAAATCTTCAACCACATTATTCTATTATTAAATATAATCATGAAACATAAATTACAGAAAGTAAATCCACACAATGAACACTAGATTATTATGTGGAAAACCCAATAAGGGAAAAACCACAGTGAGGGTTAACTCACAATATAAAGATTATATTAAACTAAATATAAAGGCTAACAGCCAAGGGATCACTACCCAAAAGAGGACTAACTATCCAAATACAAAGGTTCACTTAATACAAAGGAATCACTATCCAACAAAGAGGGTCACTTTCTATACATACGAAAGATAACAAAAGATCCACCACTACAATTAAAGTGCATTCGCAAGATTATAGAAAGCTTCAGCTCATTTCCTTCAATAAACTGAAAAACTACTATCACTCCTCACTCACACACACTTCTACTCTTATGATTTGTGGCATGATTTCATCATTTTGCATCTTGTTTCCATACATCTCTTCACAATTCAGCTTGATTTTATACTATTCTGAACCTTAGAAACATTTACCAAGGTCAACTACAATACATTGTTTCATAAATTTGAATTAGGTTGGTAACTCTAAATTCCCACAGTGGAAAGGAATAAGAGTGGACCAATAAAACATATAACCAAGATGAAAAATAATATTATTGAATATTCTCCATGCTTTCTTGGTTAAATTATATTCCTTGAATAAAGTGTAAACACTAGGTTGGCCAAACCTAATGAAAACACAAATACATATTGATGTACACACTTCCCAACTAGAAGATGACACAGAAATGACACAACACACTTCCTTAAGCATGAGAATACATTTTGGAACCTTCCAGATACATCCACAACAAGAACAATAGGATTCCATCACTAAATTTATTTCATCAGACTGTGCAAATATACACAAGCATACTGAAACATAATTTTTAGATCTCAAGACTTCAAAAATATTCACTAGAGGATAGGAAAGAACTTCACAAAGCATATTCCAGATCCACAAGATCTAAAATGAAATAGAGAAAAAATGTACAACAATAATATTTCTCCTAGTCCATAGAGTATTGACTCTGTCGGTAGAACACACATACCAGTGGACACAACTTTCACGTACCAACTCACCAGAAGCCAAAACTCAGTAGATATCACCACTAAATCACCTTTATCAAAACTTCAAGCCTACACAAGCAAAGATTCAACATAGGATAAATGTGGAGCACATACAAGAGCACAATCTAAATAGATTCCTTCTTTTGAATTCATTTCTATATTAATTTTCTGAAAAGCACTTGGAAGCTCATCATAACAGCACATTTGCAGCTATATAAGATAGTTGCATGTACTCACAACATCTCAATCATACATGTACAATCTGCAACATACTAAACAGTGTTGACATTAATGACAACACCACCAAACTAGCTCATACTTGCAAGAATCTCCCCCTGTCATTGATGGACTAAAAACCTCATACTGTAACAATGAAAACCTTTTGTACTCCCCCTACAGAGTAGACCCATTTATCAATCTAGATGAATGAAGAATATGTGAATTTATTGGACTGATGCACATGCATGTGCACATAGTTAGAAGGGTCAATGACCCACAACCTCTCCCTAAGATTCTTAAAAGTATCCTTCAGAAGAGCTTTAGTAAATATGTCTAAAATCTGTTCCTTTGTTGTCACATACTCTAGTTTGACCTCATTCTCTAGCACTTTCTCTGTCTAAAAATGATACTTGATAGATACGTGCTTTGTTCTTGAATGCATAACTAAATTATTTAAAAAATTTATTGCACTTGTATTATCACAAAAAATGGGAATAGGCTCATCACATATTATACCAATGTCTTTTAGAGTTTGCTTCATCCACATAACTATTTTGTAGTAGGATGTTGCAACAATATATTCTGCCTCTATAGTCCTTAGATAAAGAAACTAAGTCTTGCTTTTTACTCAGCAATGGAACTAGTCTTCCACCAAGAAAGAAAGCACCATCACCAGTACTCTTCCAATCATCTACACATCCGTACCAATCAACATTTGTATAGGTGCTTAGAGTGAAATCATTGCTCATAGGGTACCATAGTCCATAATTTGATGTGCTTTTAAGATATCTAAATATCCCTTTTATAGCTATAAGATGTACTTCTTTAGGATCCAATTGGAATCTTGCAAATAAACACACTGCATGCATAACATATGGTCTGGTAGTAGTAACATACAACAATTTGCCAATCATGGATATGTATTTGCTCTTATCAGTCTTAGTAGATTCATCATACTTGCTTAGCTTACATCTAGTTACCATAGGAGTACAAAATAGTTTAGAATCCTCCATCCCAAACTTTTTTAACAACTCTTTTACATACTTAGATTATGAAATTAATATCCCTTTATTAGTTTGATTCACTTGTAGACCAAGGAAGAAATTCAATTCACCAATCATAAACATCTCAAATTCTTTCTGAATTTCTTCAAAAAAAATTTTACACATGCCTTTATTTCCACCAAAGATGATATAATCAACATAGACAACTACAATCAACATCTTATTACCTTGCATTTTGAGGTAGAGGTTGTTGTCCATAGAACCTTTGTTGAAGCATTGCTTTGTCATATATCTATCTAGTATTGCATACCAAGCATTGGGAGCTTGCTTAAATCCATACAATGGTTTCTTGAATTTACAAACCATGTTTAGATTGTCAGACAACTAAAACCCTTCAGGTTTCTCCATGTACACTTCTTCCTCCAACTCACCATTCAGAAAATATGACTTAACATCCATTTGATACACCTTGAAGTATTTATGTGCAGAGAATGCCCAAAAACATTCTTATAGCTTCCATTTTGGCTATAGGGACAAATGTTTCTTCAAAATCTATATCTTCAACTTGTGAATATCCTTTGCATACCAGTCTTGCCTTATTCAATGCTACTTCTCCACTTTCATTCAGTTTGTTCTAGAACACCCATTTTGAGCCAATCACATTTTTTCTCATAGGTCTTAAGACCATTTCTCATGTATGAATCTTTTCTGTCTACTATAGTTCATCTTTCATAGCTCTCAACCAACTTTCACCTTCACATGAGCTTCTTTTACAAATTTAGGTTCTATTTGGGAGAGTAAACACAAATTTACCTCACCTCCAACTCTTCTTCTTTTCTTTACACTTTCACTTTGGTATCTAGTTATTTGATCTTCCAGATGATTCTTCTGTACATATTTAGGAGTCCTAGTAGTAGGTTTTCGGTTCATTCGAGCTTCTTCTTCTTATTCCACTTATTCTTCTTCTTCTTTCTCTTCTTCTTCTTCTTCCTTCTTATTTTCTTCAAGTATATGTCTGTAGATAGGATCATTAGGTTCAACTTCACTTATCTCAATAGGTCTATGTATGACTTCATCAACTTTCACATTAGCACTTTCAATGATCTTTCTCAATATTTTGTTAGAGCATCTATATGCCTTGCTAGTAGTATAGTATCCAAGAAATATTCTTTCATCACATCTAGCATCAAACTTTCCAAGATTTTCATCATCTCTTTAAATGTAGCATCTACTTCCAAATACCTTAAAATATTTCACAGTAGGAGTCTTACTAGTCCATAGCTCAAAAGGTGTCTTTGTGTTGTTGTGCCTGATTTGAACTCTATTAAGAACATAAACAATAGTATTTACCACTTCTCTCTAATATACATCTAGTACATTAGACTCTTTCATCATAGTTCTAGCAACTTCCTAAATTGTCCTATTTTTCCTTTCAACTACTCCATTCTGTTGAGGGGTTCTTGGAGCAAAAAATTGTCTTTTTATGTTTAGATCCTCATAAAATGCATTATATTCACCAGAAGTGAATTCACTACCTCTATTAGATCTCAAACACTTTATTTCAGATTTACTTCATTTTTGACTCTTGCTTTGAATACCTTAAACCTATCTAGGGCTTGATTCTTATCTTTGAGAAAAACAATCCATGTCATTTGAGTGTAATAATCAATAAGCAACATGAAATATTTATGACCATTCAGGCTTCTAGTCTTAGTCAGACCAAAAAGATCAATATGTACTAATTTCAACATTTCAGTAGTGGAATTTTCCTTTCCTTTAAAGGTACATCTTATCTACTTCCCCAATTGATAACTTCTACATATGGCATTAGCAGGTCTTGTGATTCTAGGAAATCCTTGAACAATATCCTTTGCATTGATCTTGTTCAAGTTATCAAAGTTCACATGTCCCATTCTCTGGTGCCATAACCAACTTTCACTAATATGAGATACAATAAAATGCCTATGAAATACTTTCAGCTAATAGATGTTCCCATGAGTTCTTCTTCTAGCAATCATATTTCCATTACTAGATCCTTTCCTAATTTCACAAGTATTGTTGTGAAACACAAGTTTAAAGCCATTGCTACACATCTAACCAACACTTAGAAGTTTATGCCTCAAACCCTTCACATAATACACATCATCAGTACTATGCACTCCATCAAAAGTAATTGAACCTTTTCCATAGATCTTAGCTCTTGAATCATCACCAAATGTAACTAAACCACCATCATACCTCTCAAATTTAGAGAACTTACTTTTATCTTCAGTTATGTGATATGAACATCCCCTATCAATTACCCAATAGTCTTCATCCTATCCTGTATGAAAAGTGGTAACCAAAGTACCTTCCATCCTATTCTTATTAACCTCCAAAGTCTTCTTGCTTACACATTTTCTAGGGTTAGTGGATACAGATTTACTTTCGAAAGCTAAGAATAAACATTCACTATCATCAACTTCATTATCAGATTCATCATCAGAAACACCTACGTCTTCCTTAACATAGTATAGCTTCTTATACTTCTTATGCTTCCTATCCTTATCTTTATAATCCTTTTTCTTCTTATGTGTAGCCCTATTTAGACATCTTGAAGCATAATGACCAATATTACCACAACTAAAGCATTTAAAGGGTAACATAACTTTATAATTTTTGGCACTTTCTTCAATTTCCTAGTGAAGTTAGCTTCCAACTCATAAACACCATCACTATCCGGTTCCTCCTCAATCTTCATTGCTTTAAATGTCATTTCTATATTTTCTTCTATCTTGTCATCTTTTTGGAACTTTCTCAATTGAAATGCTTGCAAGGTGTAAAATAAGTGTTCCAAGGTGTACTTCTTAGGAGACCATAAATTTCTTCAATCACATAAATTTTATCACTATAGCAGTTCGGTAAAGTGATCAGGATCTTCTCAATTATGTCTTCATCTAATACCTTTCCTCCTTTATTTCTAACTTGATTTTCATTTTGTTCAGCCCTGTGAAAGAAACTTGTAAATTTTTATCCATCTTCCATCTTCAGGTACACAAATCTACACTTTTCCACTAGTCTCTTTGTCAATTTCACCTATTCATTTCCTTCATACATCTCTTCTAACTTCTTCTAGACATCATATGCAATATTCAAAGACCTTAATTTGCTCATTTTTAAATAAACCACTGTAAATTGCATATTTCACCTTCTCATTTTCTTCATAAGAAGAGATCTCATTTGCAAAATTAACACCACCAAACAAAAGTGTATACTTGTTCTCAACAGCCTTCCTGGTCTTGAAACCAAGAGAGATAATATATCCTCTCATTCGACCCTTCCAATCCTTGTAGTTAGTCCAATCAAACATAGGGATCGCTAATTTGTGCACCATCAGATCTTTGTTAAGTGGTTAAGCTCTACAAAAGAAACCACAAGCTTTGATACCAATTGTTAAACATGTGCATGACAACTAAGAGGGGGTGAATCAATTGTCACACAAATTTAACCTTAAAACTTTATCACTTATCAAATCTTCAACCACACTATTTCGTTATTAAATATAAGCATGAAACATAAATAACAAAAAGTAAATCAACTCAATGAACACCAGATTTTTATGTGGAAAACTCAATAAGGGAAAAACCATGGTGAGGGCTAACTCATAATATAAAGATTATAAACTAAATACAAAGGCTTACTACCCAAAATAGAACTCACTATCTAAATACAAAGGCTTGCTACCTTCAAAGTACTCACTGTCCAATAGAGAGGCTCACTTCCTACAGATACAAAATAGAACAAAAGATCCAGAACTGCAATTAAAGCACATTTGTAGGATTTCAAAAAACCTTCAGTTTATTACCTTCAAAAAACTAAAACAAAAATATCACAACTCACTCACACACATTTCTACTCTCATGATTTGTGGCATGCTTTCATCACTTTGCATCTCACTATCATACATCTCTTCATAATTCAACTTTCTTTATAACTATTCTCAACCTTAGAAACATTTACCAAGGTTGGCCACAATACATCATTTCATAAATTAAAATTAGTTTGGAAACTCTAAATTCCCATGGTGGAAAGGAATAAGAGTGGACCAATAAAACATATAACCAAGACCACAAATAATATTCTTGATTAAATTTTATTCCTCAAATAAAGTGTAAACACTAGGTCAACCAAACCTAATGAAAACACAAATACACATTAGTGTACATGCTTCCCAACCAAAAGATGACATGTGGACACCACAAAACACTTCCTTAAGCATGATAATACATTTCAAAGCCTTCTAGATACACCCATAACAAGAACAATAGGATTCAATCATGAATTTCTTTCATCAAACAATTTGGACAATGCAGATATACCCAAGCATACTGAAACATGATTTTTGGATCTCCAAACATCAAACCTATTCACCAAAGCATAGGAAATACCTTCACAAAACATATTCCATATCCACAAGATCTCAAAAGAAATAGAGAAAAAATGTAAAGCAACAATATTTCTCCTAGTCCATAGAATAATGACTTTGCCAGTAGGACACACATACTGGTGGACACAAATTTTATGTACCAACTCACCAAAAGCTGAAACTTAGCATATATCACCATTAAATCACCTTTATCAAACTTTCAGGTCCGCACAAGCATAGGATCAACATAGGATAAATGCAGATCACATACCAAAGCATAATCTAAATACATTCCTTCTTCTGACTTCACTTTTATATTAATTTTCTCAAAATCACTTGGAAGCTCATCAATGCATCACATCTACAGCTATATAAGATAGTTCCATGTACTCAAAACATCTCAATCATACATATACAATCTACAATATACTGAACTATGTTGACATCAATGAAAACATCAATGACAACACCACCAAACAAGCTCATACTTGCAACAACTATTGGGTGTAAAATAATCAACAAGGGAAATATCTTAGGCCTATGATGATTTTTTTTTGTGATTGTGCATCTTGTGAAATATTTTTCTTGTGGCTAATTAGCCTGATGGTTTGTTTATTGTGCTAGATTATCTACCTACTTGCATTTATGGCATGATAATCCCATCCACTAGTATGGAATAGGTAACTTGTGGTTGCTTTCATAATGCTTGTAGTTTTCTTTCATCCTTTGTTGCATTTTTTAAGATTTGCAATATTTCATAGGAGTGTTCTTGAAGGATTTGTAGGTACTAACCCTTGTTTGAAGTTAGTGTTTGCAAATTTCAAAAGCACACTCACAATTTGGCGCTAGAGGGGGGGTTGTTTGGTTTGTTAATCCAATTTATAAGATAATGTTTGTGCAAATTTAACAAATGCAGATCTTAGTATTGTTTTTTTAAAATTTCTTTGTTCATGACTGATTGATTTATGTCTTTAAACAATCCAAAGGTTTTTTGTAACACATTAAAATCAGATTGTTAATGTCGTCTGTTTATGCCATGTGAATAAAATCTCTTTCAACACCCTTTTCAGCTATGCTATAAAAATGTAGGTCGCTGTGTTGATGGACCATCAGTGAGTAGAGAAGAAAAGTAAAGCCACTTTGAGTATCATCTATTCAGAACTCAGAATTCTTGCGAAAAGATAGGGATGAATGCTATTTAAAGCTTGTGGAAGCTACTTTTACACCGGTCATTTGAAGCCAAATGACCAGGATGCAACTATCGAGAAATTTTCCCTCTACCAACAAATTTGCATAGTAGAAGAGGATATTATGTTTGCTGGCAACGTTTGATTAAGCTCACCATGTTTTGTGGTTCACAAATTTCTCATGATTCACATGTTTCTCACCTTCTATTCTGGTAGTAATTTCATTGAACTTTTTGATAGCTGCAACTATGCCATTTGAAAATACTCCTTTATATATTGCGCTTGAACCATCGCTATCAAGATTTATATAGTGTGCTTCATATCATTTGTATATCATTTTGATGTTGTTCAAAAGGTTTAAGAATGTGGCTTTACACATGCTTATAGCATTTGCTTAAAATTTTTTCCACGCCTTTTTCTAAAACAAATTGGTTTCATTGATAGCACATGCCTAAAAATTTTACACGCATTTTAAGTTCATTTTGTACATATCCTTCTATCTTGAGACCACCTTTCCATGAGGCCAATTGTCAAAAAGTTCACATGCCTTCAGTTCTTTAAGCAGGTGGCAAGGATATTGATAGTCCATCTCTTATTAATTTTCACCAACCATTGCTTGCTCTTGAAGGAATACATAGTGGTGGTAGAAGTTGTTTTTTTGAAAAAGGTATGGTGTCTCATATCTTTTGCTTGGTCAACTAAAACACTTTGGTCTTATGGTGCTCTATGATTAGACGTTCAACTACTAGCTAGTCCATTCAATTGAATGCATATGTTACTCTTTGGTGGATATTATAGCATAGTTAATCTAGCTTTATATCAGAGGGCAAAAATTTGTACATTGAATCTAGTAGCAGTTAGCGAACTTACTAATTTTGAAGAGATGCATATGTCCTATAAGTTTTTAAATCGCATCAATGATCTTATTGACTTTCTTAATCACTATTTGTCATTAATATGGTGATGTCTGTCATGAAAACTTGGCTACATAGAATTGATATATAGTCATGAGATCAACCTTCAATGCCACATCCCTACATTGTAGCATCAGCTGGAAATTTCTTCAGAAATCAATAAACTTGGTGTGCCTAGCCTAGAGGTAAAAATTGTGAGGAGTAGAAAGGAACTATCAGGTAAAAAACGTTTTGCACACTTGGATCCAAGTTTGACATCACATGCATTTATATCAAAAAGAGATGGTTGTAAAGAAGGCGAGTTTCCATCAGGAGATAATTGAAAAGGCGTACCTCAATTTGCTCTTAATATCTAACCACATAGGGTTCTTCAGATAGCCTGCCAAGTAGCTAACCAATGTAGTAAATAGGATTTGCACTTCATTTATTATCTGAGACTTACCATAAATACAATGATCTTTGGAGGATATTGCAAGTTTTGTTGGATTTAAACTTATGGCTAAATAGTTAGTTGATTCTTTCACGTACACTTATGAATGTATTTGAAATTGCGAATTCATTTCTTAAAGATCTTGTTTAGAACAAGTAACCACTCATGTCTGACATTTATTTTTCCTAGGAAAGATACCATTGATGGAGTATAATCATAGAAAATACTCATTTATGTTACTTGGTCTTTCTCATTTGTGATTTTGTTTAAGGATAAGTGAAGGGGATTTGAAATCCTACTTAAAATTGTTGCAAATGTTTATCTATCTTTAAGTTATGACTTTAAGTAATGATTCATGTCATTAGTTTAAAATCATTATTCTTTTTCATTTAAAATCATTATGTCATTAAAGTCAATGCTTAAAATGATCTTTATTAACTTGATTTTTTCTTAATAGGTACAACAAAAATGAGGAAAGCGAAGGTACAAAGGAAAACAAAGACAAACGAAAGTGAACAAGGTACAAACGAAGGAAAGCAAGGAGAAGGCTAGCAAAGGAAAATGAAAGGAGGAGGA
>VDFB02344981.1:0-17223 GCA_007258455.2 Sequoia sempervirens | reverse complement strand
CCTGGGAACATCTTGATAGGGCATTTATGAGGGACCCTTTGGAATTTTTCTCTTAAGAGTGATTATGTCATTGGCCAATCTCTAAATGATTGGGTCAATAGAATTTACTGGTGAAGGTCTACCATTTTGTAGTTCTTTCTTCCATTTTCTAGAGACAATCATATCATCCTTTATGGATACAACTCTATCTTGTGCAACAACTACATTAGCCATGCCTTCCCTTTTAATAATGAAACTCACATCTGGTGGAAGAGTGTTAATGAACATTGCTTTCAATAATTCAGGACCAGGCCTCATGTTCGCAGTAATTATGTTATATAACTTATTAAACTTGGCCAAAAAATCCCTCATTGACGCGTGAACCTCCTTTTTCATTGAACCTATTTGAGCAACCACGACTTGATCATTTTCTGCAGACTTAAATCTGTTGTCAAACCTTATTCTTAGGGTAGCCCAATTTTTAATAGAGCCATTGGGAAGAGAATAAAACCAGTCAGCAGCAGCATCTATCAAAGATTCTGCAAAGAGCCTCATCGTAACATATTCATGTTGTATTGCAAGAATGGAAGAGGTAGTAAATAAATCCTTCGTAGGCTCATCAAGAGAAACTTTCCCATCTCCATTTAATTTGGGTATAATCTTCCTCAAACCTTTGGGTAAGTCATGGAGTTGTGCACTGGCTCCAAAGGTTAGAGGACCTATGACGGCCCCCCACGAGACCGGTTGGGGCTGTGCCATTACTAAAGGAAAATTTACTTGTGTAGGAAGGGTAGTGCCGCACAAAAGAAGACCTTGGCAAGATATCTTTGGAACCCTAGATACCTCTTAGAATCTAGGATTTGAAAGGACATTGATAGGCCAACAGAGTCAGTAACTTTTGTTTATGGATGGTTTCGTGGGGGATTTTTCCTATGGTTTACCTGATTTCTAGGAGCCTGTGCCAGAGGGGCTCTTACTCTTCTAGCTGGAGGTAGGATATTTTATATGGACATAATCTCCTAAGCATCCTCAAAACACATTGCATTTTCTCTAATAATATCTCCAAGTTCCTCCTCTTCTTCCAATACTTCATTAACTCTGTGATATTGATAGTCGATTCATCTCTGTTGCCAAGCAAGTAGCCTGCAACTAGTAACTATATATTTTTTATCACCAACCAACCAATCTATGTTAGGTTGAAGAACATGAGAATTACGCTTATAAAGAACCATTACTATAAACCATAGAGCAACTCATCATACAAAAATTATTTTTCCTGAGTTATTTCCCTAACGGAGTTGCCAAAAATCTGTTGGTTGACAGATTTATCACCTAACTCTATACTCTCATGCCCACTAAGGTGACAAATGTAACCAAAGTTGAATCAGTAATAATATAATTTTCAGACCGATTCTCTGCTTATTTTAAAAGGTGGTAGCTACCTTCATTTGATATTCAATGAATAATTTTTAACTAATGTTGCTTTTAACTAGAAAGCAAATAAAGGAAGGGGCTTTTAACCAAAAAGCTTTAAATGAATTCATTGATTTCATATGATAAAACTGAAAATACTCCACAACTGAAGTTAAATCAAATATCACCACAAAATCCTTATTCACAGATAAACGATACTACAATGATGCAACAAACCAAAGTATCTATCATTCCAATAATAGATCACACACAGGTAGAACATTCAACATAAGCAGAATAGATTCATACACCATAACTCAAAGATTATGAATGCATAAATTCCACCATTTTCTTCTATATCAGAATAACATAAAGCATTAAATCATAATAATAAATTTTTCCCAAAAGATCTGAATCACATCAGCCAAACCCATATTTAAAGCATAAGCTAATTGTCTTTAATAACAGTTTCTTGAAAGTAACCATACCGAATAATTAAAAATAGTCTAACTTAAAAGAGCCAAATTAAAAGAAAGTATCATGAAATACTAAAAATAACTATGCATCATTTCTCTCTGCCTCAGCCTCTTCATCTTCCAGATCCTCGATAGCTGCTTGTTGCAACAGTTTTTCTTGTGCCTTCATCCTAGATTTGTAGTCTCTGTACCTAGTAATAATTACAAATATCTCTTTTCTCCCCGGTGTTATGGTTGATACAATACAATGTGGAGAAACTCGCTATTCAACACCAAAATGACTTGACTCAATCAATGAAATATGCTTTTGAACACTAAACTCTTAACTTTTCTCAAAACACTCCACAAGAGGCTTCTAGCCCTCAAAAAACAATTGAATAAGGTCATAAAATGGCCAACTAAACATCCATTAAGCATTGAAACAGACCCAAACACATTATCCCAACAGATCACACTAAGTTTCTTTGTACCGACATTAAGATTCAATAGGTCGCTCTTCCTAAAAAGCTACTAAATTAGCCCTATTTTCCAAAGGGAATACCTTCAAATCACTTTGTTTTCACCAAATCTCTCTTCACAGAGTTAAATTTTCTATCAAAACCACAGAATCCTTGATTCATTCTCAAGTTTATGACCTCTAACCTGTTGATCCACCAAACCCTCCATTTTCTTACAAAATACTAGGGTTTTATTCAAACACACAACTTTCAGGCTTATAAAACCCCATAATTGCATCCAACATCTTACATTTTCCCTGCAAAAACTCAAAAGTCCATCAAATAGACAATTCCTTCACATATTTGTCAAAACACTACTTTGACACCTCCTTTTACATGAAAGAAACAACTTTACCAACCCTGGGGCTTCACTCCATATCAAAAGAACTCGATTCCAAAACCTACCAAACCATTTAGGAAACTGAACTACCACTTGATGTGTCATCCCACTGAAGCACAGGTTTATACAATAGGTGGGATGACTAATTTGTCATTTTTTCTTCAAAACAAGGCCTTCACTATTTTTTAATAGGCAGTTAAAGAAAACTTCTGAGATCTTCCTCTAAAATTAATAAGAGACTATCAAAATGGATTCTAATGGAACTTAAAACATGTTGGTATGATATCTAATGAAATTTAGAGCACCCCAAGCCTATACGGCTCTGTACAGAGAGAACAAAGATCAAAAAACATAGAAATATGCAGAGAAAACATTATATTCAATTTTGAAATTCTTCAATGAATCAACTAACAACCATCTTCGAGCACCTTTTAGGCTTTATAAATCCATTACAATTGATTTTCAACTTCCCCAAAGTTCCTAACTACCTTTTAAAATATTGAACTCTTCATATTCCCTTAATCTGCATTTTGACAATTTTTATTAATAAATTTTATTGCAATTTTTGCAATTTTTGCAAACTTGACTCTTATAAGGACTCCAATTCACCTAATTACATCATAAATGGTCTTGATTGACCTTATTTAGCATACTAAGACTCAAAAAACCTTAAATTCCCTAGGCTCACCCTATGATCAACATCAAATGTTCAAATTTTGAAAATAAGGTGTAGGTGCTCCTGCACCATACACCCCCATTGGAAAAAACTCATGCCACATGAGTTGATTTCAGTACCAACCCCTCCACAATTCATACATGCTTCTCTAATTCACAGACTCTTCCCATTGTGTTCTTTCAATCTTCCCTACACCTTTGACTATATTTTCATTTGAATAACTCTTTATGTTTGTCATCAGACCTGATGTTTGGCCTCTTTCCATTCTTTGTTCAAAACTTGATGTTGTCCTTGTCTTCACACCTGCAAGCAAAAAATTATTAGTATTCCATGGAATTGACTTCACCTTGGTTTCATCCTCATGCTTACATCTACCCCTAAGTTCTTGAACACCCTATCCGTTCACCTCTATCATCAGTTCTTTCTTTACTATCCATTTAGCATCTTTTATCATTGTTCTAACAGTCTTACCATTCACTATACCTACAAATCCTATTTGTTTCACACCCTTATTCTCAACTATAGGAAACTCAATGGTCCCCACCAAAACATTTCCATGCAAACTCATTATCAATCCACTTTTCAACCCTGCACTTACCTTCATATCTGTTCTCCCTGTATTCTCATGTCTCAAACAGTCTACAACACTCATCTTTTTGTCTTCATTCACATTATTTACAATTTCTTTTCTTCCACACATGATGACATTTTCCTTACCTTTCTCATCTTCCATCGAAGGAGTTAAAACAAACCTGCATCCATCTTTCACTATTGTGTAAGTATTCTCTTTTCCATCATACAAAGCTTGCCTATCATATTGCGAGGGTCTACCTAGGAGTAGGTGACAACAATCCATAGGAAGAATATCACAAACCACACTATCTTTATAGCCTCCAATATGGAAATCAACAACATCCTTTCCATTCACCAACAAATACTTCCCATCACTCAACCATGAACCTTTATAAGGAAATTCATGAGGATTTTTTTTTCAAATTTAACTTACTCACCATCTCACTAGACACCATGTTCTTTGTTGAACCAGAATCAATCACAATTTTACATATCTTGTTCTTACACTTACAAGTAGTTTTGAAGAAGCTCTTTCTTTGCAATGGTTCCACCTCTTTTGATGCCTTCAATACTATCTTCCTCATCATCAGCATTTCACCTATCTTAGGAACAACTCTTAAATTTGTAGAATGATTGCTTTCACACTCCTCTTCTTGAATGATTTGTGCTCTCCTATCAATCCTCTTTTCACCACTTGATGAACTACCAACTTTTTCAGGACATTTCCAAGATGGATGACCATATTCATTACAAGTATAATATCTCCCTACAAAAAAAATTGAATCTCTACCACTACTAAACCTTCCTCTACCTCTAAAACCTCCTCTAGTATCAACATTAACACCTTGCTCTTTACCTCTATTTGCTCCTTCTTGTTCTTCCAATGGATGCTTCGGTGTAGAAATTACTCCTCTTCCCCTTGCACTAGTACCACCTCTTCCTGTCACTAATTTCTCTTGTCTCCTCCTAAGTTTTTCCTCCACCCTGATTGATAATTGAAATCACTCTTCAACAAATTATGGGTTAGCAACAAGTTCATCTTGTATATTAAATCTCAAACCACCTAGATACCTAGCCACCTTTTCAACCTCATCTTCATCCCTCCTTGACCTAATTCTTAATTTGTAAAATTCATCAATGTAGGACTTGACATCTAGATCTTTTTGTTTCAGACCTTGCAACCTCTTATACAATTGAACTTCATAATCTTTTGGAAGAAATTTACCTTTCAACTTTTGCACCATCTTGTCCCATGAAGTAATCCTTGATTTTCCTTGTTTTCTCCTCTTTGCTTGCTCATAGTCCCACCATAAAAGAGCATGACCTTTGAGTTTTTTTTGTCACCTTCACCATTTGTTCATCTAAAATATCATCACTTTCAAAGTAATTATCCATAGCAGCAATCCAATCAAGAAATTCCTCTTCATTTAAATTACCACCATACATAAGAAGATCAACTTTTACCTTATGAGAATCACTGTTCACTGCTTTGATCATCTTCACCATCCTCTAATCTTCAGGGTCTAGTTCCTCATCAACATCTTGATATTCTTCATCATCTTCCTCTATTTCACTCTCATCATTCACTTCTCTTCTTTTCTCTATTCCCAAGGTAGCAAGCCTTGCCAACACAACATTGTGTAACTCCAAAATCTTAGCATGCTTTTCTTTCAAATCTTGCAACTCTCTAGCAACACCAACACCTTTCGAAGGCATCTTCACCAATCTGCCTTTTCACCTTCCAATCACCTTTCTTCAAACCTAGAAAAACCAATCAAATCACCAACAATGGATCTTGTTCCTGAAGCTTTGATACTACTTTGATGCAATACAAGGTGGAGAAACTCACTATTCAACACCAAAATGACTTGACTCAATCAATGAAATATACTTTTGAACACTAAACTCTTAACTTTTCTCAAAACACTCCACAAGAGGCTTCTAGCCCTCAAAACACAACCGTGAATGAAATCTCTTGAAGAAGGTCGTACAATGGCCAACTAAACATCCATTAAGCATTGACACAAACCCAAACACATTGTCCCAACATTAAGATTCAATAGGCTGCTCTACCCAAAAGGCTACTAAATTAGCCCTATTTTCCAAAGGGAATGCCTTCAAATCACTTTGTTTTCACCAAAACTCTCTTCACATAGTTAAATTTTCTATCAAAACCATAGAATCCCTGATTCATTCTCAGGTTTATGACCTCTAACCTACTGATCCACCAAACCCTCCATTTTCTTACAAGATACTAGGGTTTTATTCAAACACACAACTTCTAAGCTTATAAAACTCCACAATTGCATCCAACATCTTACATTTACCCTACAAAAACTCAAAATACATCAAATAGACAATTCCTTCATAGATTTGTCAAAACACTACTTTGACACCTCTTTTTACATGAAAGAAGCAACTTTACCAGCCCTAGGGCTTCACTCCATATCAAAATAACTCGACTCCAAAACCTACCAGACCATTTAGGAAACTAACCTACCATTTGATGTGTCATCCCACCAAAGCACAAGTTTATATAGTAGGTGGGATGACTAATTTGTCATTTTTTCTTCAAAATGGGGCCTTCACTATTTTTTAACAAGCAGTTAAAGAAAACTTTTGAGATTTTCCTCTAAAATTAATAAGAGACTATCAAAATGGATTCTAAGGGAACTTAAAACATGCTAGTATAATATCTAATGAAATTCAGAGCACCCCAAGCTTGTACAGGTCCATATAGAGAGAACAAAGATCAACAAACACAGAAATATGCAGAGAAAACGTTGTATTTAGTTTTGAAATTTTTCAATGAATCAACTAACAACCATATTCAATCCCCTTTTAGGCTTTATAAAGAAATTATAATTTATTTTCAACTTCCCCAACGTTCCTAACTACCTTGTAGAATATTGAACTCTTCATATTCCCTTAATTTGCATTTTGACAACTTTTATTAACAACTTGTATTGCACTTTTTGCAATTTTTGCAAACTTGACTCTTAGGACTCCAATTCACCTAATTACATCATAAATGGTCTTGATTGACCATATTTAGCATACTAAGACTCAAAAAACCTTAGATTCCATAGGCTCACCCTATGATCAACATCAAATGTTCAAATTTTGAAAAAAAGGTGTAGGTGCTCCTGCACCAACGGTAATCTACAATTTGGTTCTCAATTTGGCTAGAGTAGCCTTAGACTCGTTTAGAGTGTCAGACCTCCAATTTGCTTCAGTTTTAAAGGAATTGAGGTAGACTTGCAATCTACCGAGCTTTGAGAAAGATTATCTGGTCATTGTGGTAGGATTTGTCATCTCCTTGTTGAATACTTCTTTGAATTTTAGAAAAAAATTCCTTCGAATCCAGAATTTTCTCACCAAACTCATTTGTTATCTCTACTTTTAGGTCATGAAAATTTCCTTTATTCTCCACCATCATGTCTAGATACCTTTTGAGTGCTTTAGAAATATCCTTTACCAAACTGTCATAAATGCTTAATTTCCACTCCAATGAGTCGGACCAAGAAGGATCTAACTCCTTTGGATCATTCACAATTTGTTCATTGATTAATTTCATTTGATCCATGGAAATCAACTCTTTCATTTCTTGTGAGAGCACGTAGAGGTTGGTCTGATCTTTCCTGACTTGTTGTAGCTTTGTCATCAATTCCTTCCTTTTATCAACAACTTGAGTGTAGAAAAGCATAGATTTACTAATAAAGAGGATAGTCTACTGAGATATTTCATCAATCCATTTGCTGGTAGTTTTAGAATAGCTCAGATTCTTTCTGATTAATTGAATTGTAGACCCATCAATAACTTCTACATGTGAACTTGAGGCTCCATTGGATATAGAATGGGAGAATATAGAAGAAATAAAGTTATTTAAATCAAGAAACCTGAGATTGCAATTTCACCTTTTCCTTTCTTTCTTCCTTTACCTGCTTAATCAAGGCATTGACAGAATAATTAGTGTGATACACATCACCTTCAAGTGTTTGGGGCCCCAGATCAACATGTGTGATTTTATAGTCAACCTTTGTTATCTCATCATCATTTAAATCATTTATAGGATTTTCAATTTCCAATACTTGACTACCAGAAGTAGGGTCAATCAACATTCTTGAAATTTTCTGAGGTTTCTTCGGCCTTGAGGAAGTCTGGAGCAACTTTGTAACCGTATCTACTCCAACTATTGTTGTAGGAGTATATTTTCTCTTTTTCTCTACTACCTTTTTCAACCATACTAGGGAGGCTTCTACCAAAACAAAATCCTTGATTCCTTGAGCAATTTCCTTAGACTCACTAGGAGTGATGGGTATATTTTCCACCGGGGAAGAGGGTACTTCGGACAAAGGAGGAAAGGCATTTTCTTCAACAATATGCTTAAAAATGGCATCAAAATCTTCAAGCATAGGTTTTGTTTGACTGGTCTTCTTTTTAGAAGTATGGGTAGATATGTTGTCTTCTTCACACACTGACTTCAATTTAGTTGTCTCTTTAGGATTTTCACCATCACCCTTGAACTGTGAATTTGTGCTAGAAGACCTAGTAGCCAATCTCCCTGATGAAGTACCCACTACAACTATCTGAGTGGATCCCTGTTCATTTCTTTGAGATGATTTTGGTTCTTGAGTAGAACCTACAGCCTATCACCATTTTCCTTCCAACTAGTCCTGAGTTCTTTTCAACACTAGTGCAGCTCATATATTCATATTCAAAACTTCATTTTTACTCCAGTCAACCTTGGGATGAGATTTATCAGATAGTTTTTCATATTTGGGGTCAATGACCACCAAATCTTCAGTTGCACTTTCAGGAATCTGAAAAGAAAGACCAAAAACTTGTATTTGCTTGAGGGTTAACCTCATATAATCTCTTTTCAAGACTTCATTTTGATCAACACAATCTTCCCAAAATTCCTCAATAGAAGGTCAATGTTGATATGAACTCCCTCCATATAAATTTTGTCTCATGAAACCCTTTCTATCAAAATTAGCCCTCATGAATAAATGTTGGAGGTTATACTCTTTAAGAATTCCTTTAGCACATTTGGCCATCTAATTATTTTTACACGTGAAGGAAGGAGTTTTCAACGAGAAAACATACCCCCGCTTCCCCATATTCATGTACTTTACATTCACCATGGCCATTTGTCTATAGACCTTCAGGAACGCTAGAAAATCTTCAAGATATCTAGGCAATTTTAATGGGGCTCAAATGAAAGAAAATTATCTTAGCCCAATCAATGAACACATTCTCATCACAGATAACCAAAATAAACTGACACATCCAATCTTCAAAAGACTCAATTTGTGCATTTCCAACAATGCAATGTAATAAAGCAATGGCATTTTTTGTTTTCCCCTTCAAAATGCATTCTCTTAAGTTTGGTAGGTAACTGTGACTTACCTCTTTTCTTCGATTTCAACCACCCCTTCTCCATAGAATTCTTGCACCAATCCTCATTAGCTTTGAAAAACTCACTAGCCACTGCAACAAACATGTCCTTATGAGCTTCTCTCTCAGAATCTTTTGTGTATCGGAAATTTCGTGAGAAATTTAGCAACGACAATCCCCATCTACTGCTTTGATTCTCCTACATTTCTAGAATATATCTTCTCGGCTTATTAGGTCCATGTCAAAGAGAGTTTAAAACCCCTGTAGGAGCTAATCCATTTAACAATTAGTGCCAATACAAATTTCTAAAGTTACTTTCTCAAACGCCTGAATTCTCCAACTTAAAGGGATCCTGTTCTATGTCCCTATACCAGCCAATCCATTTCCAATTTGACTACATGAGGTCACAAAGACATAAAGGAATACTGTGTTTGAAGAAAAGAATTGCAAAGGCAGAGGTATAACTAGAATCAAATCAAATAAATCCCACCACCTTAAGTCATAAAATGACAAGACGCATTTGGTAAGGAATTAATATGGTGCTTTATTTAATCCCAAAGTGAAACCCTAAGACTTGTCTCTGTTGCAAAAAATCCTGATAAGACATTCCAAGTTGTACCTAAGATGTCTCATTAAAATGTGGGTAGTGGTACCTTTTGAACAGAGGTAGGATGGACAACATACCACCTTGTCCTAGAAAATTTAAACTTTATAACCCAAAGTCGAGAGTTACGAAGTTATGAAAACCTTCGACCCTTCAACTACACAATAGACCAACACACTTGATGTTATGAAGGGAGAACAAGTCAAGCCATTGGGAGGTTAGGAAAATCATGAACCCGACGACAAGGTTTAAAGAAACTGGGCACCAGTGACTTAGGTTTCAAAACTTAAAGAACACACGACAAGGGGTTAGAAACTTAGAGGATCTCACGACAAAGGCTAAAATGAAGGCAAAGACTTTAGACTTGGGCAGAAAGTAAGAAATTAAAGACCAAGGAAGATAAAATTTAAAAGTACATGATACATAGTATACCTACGGCTAACAAAGGTGCAATTAAATAATTACACCAACACCCCCCTTAAGTCTAACCTAGGAGAAATGTGAAATTTGAAATGAGTTCTAGAAAAATAAGCTATATTAGGTGCCCATGAACAATGATAAACTCTCAAGGAGAGAGAATGAAGAATCCCCTAAAGCGAGAAAGATAGAGACAAGGGAGTCTCCCCCCCCCCTAAAAAAAATGATGCCTCTTGCATCAAGGATGGAAGGATTATATAACAAGTTGAAGAAGATCCATACACATCAAACCACATTCCTTCCCTTCAAAATAAGTAGATTCAATGGTGCATGTTGAAGTTCTTCCCAATCTAGAAAAGAAGGAAGAAAATGCAAGATGAATATCTCTAGTAACTGTCATAGTCTCCATGTCAATTAAGAGAGGTTCTAAGATTAGATCAATTATCCTAGGTCTAATTGAAGATAGTATTAATTCAAAACATGGTGGAAATTAAAGTAGTACATAATCCAAAGAAGATGTGATAACAATTGTAATGAAATTTCTTAGTAGTGTCCTCCAAATATACAAGGTAGGACTCACAAAATAGATAACTAAGATATGTTGAGTACTCATTCCAATGAACTACCTCTAGAAAACATGTGTAGTCATGTTGAATTGAATCACTAGAAGTACCATTGGAGACAACATTAAACTTGGTGAATGTAGGAGATGATGGTGAAGTCTTAGTGCATTTCATTGAACCACACTACTCATCCAAGGATGTCATGTCCACACTAGATGTTTGAGTATGAACATCAAATATATTTTTTGATGCCAGAGTAGAAAATTCTGGAAAACTAATGTGATTATCCTAAAGAAGATACTTTATTCATTAATTTGCTTCAAAAAATAATCATTTTCATCATAATTTTTATTCCCATGGTAAGCATGTTTGACCTTATAATATTGATAAGAATTATGTAGATTACTCAAATAGAAATGGGAGAGATTGAAAGATATGATTAAATCCATCATAATTACCTAATCATCAAATTGCTAAAGTAAATACAAAATAACAAGATCACCCCCCAAAATTGCATAATTATGAGATCCTCTAGCAAATTATAATTTTGGCCCCGCCGCCAACACCAATTTAAGGCTTCTGAAACCATACAAAACTCCATGGAACACCTCATTTTCATGATTTTTTGAGTGGCAAAAAATTGGTGGGATGTGTTATTTTTTGCCAATATGTTCTAGTGATGCTGATATTTAGTGCATATAAAGGAGATATTGAAATGAAAATTATAATAAATATGAGAAAAATTAGATAAAACAAAGTACATTAGATTATATAGCCTAGAACCATATTTCCAATATCTATAAGAAGTCAAACTTTTGACATTCTAAGTAATAATTATGCCACTTTTCATGCAAGGTGCTAAAAGAGGGAGTAAACTAACACAACTAAATTTAGAAACCTTTGAAAGATTTGGAAAATATTTCCAAGTTTAGTAGTTCTATCAAAAATAACAATTTTGGTGGATTTCTAGATAAATTTAGAAGACCTCTAGAATTAGAGAAAACTACCAAATTTGGAGGACTTGCCAAAATAGTTGTAAAATTTAGAAATAGTAGCTAAACATAGTTGGAGATTGCTAGATTTAGTGGATCTACTAGAGTTAATGGATCCACCAAATTTTGATGATTAATAGTTAATATATATCATAGAGATGGTATAGTAGTATGATGGGATGATGGTATGGCTATATGGATTTATACTCATGAATAGTTTCAACCTCCAAAAAAATTGTCTCTAGTTATCTAGCTTTAAATTTGATAAATTTACAGATGCAATGGTGGGATCCATTTTGTGCCTAGGTTTTTTTTGAAAAGCATGTTTCTCATAAAGACACCAAAAATATATGCAATCAAAAAACAAAAAATAATTTCCTTCGAGTGTTTGATTTGGTCAAAATAAAGGTCAAATTTTATTTTCTCATCTACTTTGGATGTAGCCATTGTTAGGAATAAGATTGTAAAGCTACAAAATAATTTTAAAAACTTTAGAAATAGAACACATTGTAGTGTAGGAACGTGTATACATTTACAATCTCACACTATGTTTGGGTCACTTAATTTATTGGACTTAATTAAGCTTCTAATTTTCCAAATTATGCATTCCAAAGCCGTATTTTTACCATTTTTCGAAAGGAGAACCAACATTAGATAAATGTATTTAATTATTAAATTACCATGAATTATGTGTGTCTTGGAAATTTAGGCCAAGACCCATTCACCCATGGGTGAATGGGTCCCCTTTATGAGCCAAGACCTAATTTAAAATATTTTTGGCAGCCTTTTAATGATCAAAATTCAAATTGTAAGTGTCAGCTTTTGGTATCTAATATTTGGGAAATTATATAAACACCTATATCTATAAATACTCTTTTTATCATTTTAAATCAAACACACACTCTCTAGTATTCAAGAGAAAATATTATTCTCGAAAGCATTCAAAAGTAGCATTATTAGTCATTTATAGCAACAATCAAGATCTTAGCATCATGTCAAAGTTATGTGTGTTCATGTTGTGAAGGCTAAGAAGTGTTGTAGGTCTTCATATATTCAAGCATTCAAGAAAATAAAGCAAGCAAGATCTAGCTCCTTTGAAGAGATGTGTATGAATTTAGTCTTTCAAGGAAGTCATTGAAGGGTGGTGAGTTGTAGCAAGTGTTCATTCATCATTTCCTTCCTTTCCATTCAAGGTTTTTATCATTGACATTGCCATTGTGAAAGTGGGAACACTATTCACGAGGTTTGACTAAGGAAAACCCTTATATGGCACCAATATTTTCTCCTCTTTGTTTATGTGCAGGTTACAAGTTGAAGAAGGATTGAAAAGATCTTGAAGAGAAATTTCTCATTATTGCATTTGTTGCCATCATTCTTGTCAACCTATGGAAACTAAGTTGTAGAATTTATTTCTATCATTCTGAAAAGTTTGCAAGTGGAAATCAACATCTTAGATCTAGCACCAGAGGATTGTAAAAAGCATTTTCAGAAGCCCTATCAAGGACCCATTCACCTAGGGGCAAACCAATCCCTCTACACACATCAGAATCTAATTTTGGTGACAGGTACATTGTTGAATGCACAAGATAACTAAGAGGGGGTGAATCCTTTGTACTTTAAAAATTCAAAACCCTCATTAATATTTAGATCCACATCATTCATTAAACCCTTAAATATGTTATGATGAATTAGCATGAAAAGAAAATAATAGAAATTGAAACAACTTAACACCATACACAAGAGAATAGTAGACTTATGTGGAAAACCCAAGAAAGGAAAAACCATGGTGAGGATTAGCTCACAATATCAATAATATCAACACCAAATATAATAGGGCTCACTACCGATAGGGTTCACTACCCAAAGAAGAGAGGTTCATTGCCAAAAGGCTCACTGTCATAATAGAAAAGAAGATAGAGAAGAAATGTTAAATAGAGAAAAGCATCTCAATGCAACAAAGAGTCCACCATAATGACATCAACACCTTAACAGTCTGATTAAGGAATTGTAGCCACCTTCTGCTCACTGCATCTAGTAAACTAACACATGAAATTTTGCATTGTACTTCTTAATTTCGCACTCTACAACTCTTCACTTTGCATCATTTGCATCTCTCACACCTTTCCTTTTACTACTCTGCAACACCTTTCCTTTACTACTATGAATACTCCCCTTTAGGAGTACACACCAAACTATACCAAATCATCTACCACTACACACTCTTTTTACTGCAACAATCAGCAATGCCACTACGTACTCCCCCTTAGAGGTAGCCACCAATGTTAGTCTAGAATAAAGAATGAATCTTGAGATGCACTAGACTGATGCATCTCCTTATGCATCTAGTTCAAAGGAGGGGAAATAACCCCCAACTTCTCCCAGATACTCAAAAGTATCCTTAGAAAGATCCTTAGTGAATATATCAACAATTTGATCCATTGTAGGTACATATTCAAGCTTCACTTCATTCCCCACAACCTTCTCCCTCAAAAAGTGATATCAAATTGAAATATGCTTTGTCCTTGAATACATCACTAGATTTTTTGAAATGTTAATTGCACTTGTATTATCACAAAAGATAGAAATAGGCTCATCATACACTACCTCGATATCCTTCAATTTTTCCTCATCCACAACACTGTGCAGCAAGATGTTGTTGCAATGCACTCAACCTATGTAGTGATAAAGAAATTGAATCTTGTTTCTTAATTAGCCATGATACCAATCTACATTTGTGCAAGCACTCAAAGTAAAATTAGTATCCTTTGGATACCACAAACCATGATTTGGAGTTCCTTTTAAGTATCTAAATATCCTCTTCACTACTACAAAATGTGACTCTCTAAGATCTTCTTGAAATCTAGCCACAAGACAAACTTCATGCATGATATTCGATCTAGTAGTAGTTAGATATAGCAGTCAACCAATCATTGATTTGTACTTGCTTTGATCAACCTTAGTGGATTCTCAGGATTTGAGAAATACAAATCCACATAACCCAAAGAACACTGCATGCAAGAAACTTGTCACAGAGAAAGAGAGAGAACAAAACAAGGGTTTTGGCTCTGACAATGTGCAAAATGTATTATCAGAGAAAAAATGAATCAAGAGAATAGAATACAAGAGATCAATCCTTATAAAAGGAGATCTAAACCTAAAGGAAAACCTAACCCTAAAGGTGAGTGCATTTAATAATTAATATTAATTATTAAATGACTAATATATGTGCATAAAGTGAAGTCTTAAGAGGAGAGTAAAGTTAATTAATTACTTTACTCTAACACCCCCTAAGATGAGCTACAATGCACTACAAACAATGCAAAAAAGAAAGCAAAGGAACTAATGGAATAGTGTCCCTAACATGGCCTAATCAGGTACCCGAATACAACAAAATTCTATAAAAGGAGTAAAGGAGAAAACCCAGTGGGAAAAAACTCCTCTCCAAAAAAGAGATGAACAAGAGTGAAAGAAGAAGAGAGATAGAAGGAGGACTCAACATGGCCCCCCAAGAACTACTTCTATCATGCAAGTACAAAATATGTTCCCCCATAGGAGAGAGAAGAGGCTCCAAAACCCCCCCAGAATGAGAGAACCCCTGTGCCAATGATCAAAACAATGTGTCTCCTTGGAGGAAGAAACAAATCCAACGGTCGAGGAAGAGGAAATCCCTGGATGTGAGGTGAAAATGGAAGTCCTGGATTATGCTCACTGAAGAATGGAACTGTAGTATGAGTGTCTGAATAACAGGATGGTGAATCAAACAACTCAAGATGATCCTGAAATGGAATCTCCAATGAAGATGGGATAATAGGTGTGCTGAAATTGTCATCTGTGAGGAAAGGAATATCCTCTGATATGGCCTCAACAACTACACTTGATGGATCGATGAGAGGAGCAACAATGTCAGTCATAGCTGAAGAGGAATCCTGCTAAACAGATGTGATCTCAACAAGAGGTAGAGGTGTAGAAGTCTCAACACTAGTCTCATGAATAGATGGAAGAACACATAAGTTCAAGTGACCAAACTTCACCTCAGATACTACATGCTCTCTTGTAGAAAGAGAGGAAAACTCAGACAATGGAGATGGTGGACCAAAGTGTGTGAATGCATACAACCAGGAAGAATGATCAGCTGTCCCTGTTGCAACAATGTTTCTAGTATGAATGTCTCTGATGTGCACTGAATCAAGTGTAAAATCAACTGTCTTCCCTGTCCCACTGTGAGCAATCTGATAGATGGAGAGAAGGTTAGTGGACAAAGATGGAACACATAGTACATCATTGAATGTACCATCATCAATGTCAATAGAACCTTTCCCACATACACTCATATAAGTGTTATTAGCCATCAATATGTGTGGTGAGGATGTAGCCTCGAAAGATGAGAACATGTCCTGAGAAGATTCCATATGGTGTGAAGCACCTGAATCTAGTAGCCATCTGGATGAATGTGAACTGGAGGTTGCACATAATGCATGACCCTTATGTGGGGCCTGTCCATCTATCTGGAATGATGGTGAAGAAGAAGACCCACCTGATGTAGATGAAGAAGAGTGATGAATATTGTTCCTCTCAAGAAGAGATGTCAAATCTGAAACCTGTTTGGCATATCCATCTATCTTCTTCTCATAACACTTGGACTCATCATGTCCTGGCTTATTACAATAAGCACACTTAGGTCTATCTTTCTTCGATGATTCCCCCTTAGGAGAAGGTGAATCAGAGGTGTGCTATGAACTGGAATCCTTCCAATGCTCTGTGGTCTTTGGTTTTTGTTTCTACTTTTGCTTCCCCTGTGATGACTGGGCTACCAATGCTTGGTTTTGTGAACCTGAAAGTGAATCCATCTGCTTGAGCTTGGCTTTCTCATGAGTCAAACGATCATAAAACACCTCAAAAGTAGGCATGACATGTCGAGTACCCAAGGCATCCATGGTGGAATAGAAGGTTGAAGAGAAGATCTGAAATGGACCCCGAAGCTTGGAGAGGATTAGGAAGATGCACTTTGTATCAGTCTTAGTCTTTCCACAACCCTGCAAGATATATCTTTGTTGTTTGAACTTCATCAGAAATTCCTTAATGGAGGGAAACGAATCAGGTACCAAGGAAGTCAACTCGGCCTCAAGCTGCAATGCTCTGAACTCATTGATAGTGCCAAAAAGTCCATCAAACTTGGTCCAAATGGCTCGAGGAGTGAGACACCCATCAAGATGAAATAGGAGACTGTCTGAAATGTGCAAAGCCAACAATCCCATAGCTTGATCCATATTGTTCCTGTGCTACATAACCTCAA
>VDFB02344980.1:0-42738 GCA_007258455.2 Sequoia sempervirens | reverse complement strand
AAATGCGCCGGGCAAACCAAGCGTAGGGTTCCATTTGAAAGTGATTTTGTAGCGGGTGTCTCCTGAAATGGGTCCCCCCCACGAGTCCCATCTTATATAAGCCGGTTCGCTAACCGTTTTCCCTGATCCCGTTTCTACACAGTACCACATTATTGCTCGTTCTAAATATCTTCATCCATTTTTTAAAATACGTAACTTAATTTAGCCATTACTCATAAAACAACATTATTCTAATTATTCCGTTTTAAGTTTAAATAATATAGAAAGAAGATAAAATCTAGCATAATAAATTAAGAAAATATTTATATAAAATTAAAAACACAATTATAATATTGAACTATTAATAATACTAATAAATATAAAATTAAATTTAGTATAATAAATTAAAAAATAAAAATATATAATATATTAAATATTAAATGCAAATTAATATTTAAAATCAATTTAATTATAAAATATGTATAAAGTTAACACTTTTAAATTAAATTTAATATGCAAAAATTTATGATATAAAAAAATGTACATGATAAAGATAATATATAAATTATAAATACAAATACAAATTAAAAAATAAATTATCCAACACTCATATAGTCCAAGAAACCATTTACCTCATTATATATTTTATTTAATTAATATATTTTTATGAATAAATAAAATTAAATTAATATTAATATAATTAAATATTTTAATATTTTATGCAACAATTAATTATTTTCTTTATTTTTTCTATTTAATATTTTTATTTATAATTTTTTAAAATTTATTATATTTTCTTCTCATCATTGAACATTTTGAATTTCAAAATATGTAAAAAATTGTTTAAAAAATATTGAAAAGTAAAAATATTAAAAAATATATATTATATTTAATATATTAATATTTATTAATAAAATTACAAAGAAATAATATACTAATATTTAGGTAATTCATCTTGTTCTGAAATAGTTAATACGATTCTAGATGAATCATCTAAACAAATGAAATAGTTAATATGATTCTTAATCATCTAAACAAATCAAATCTTAAAATATATGCTGTATAAATCTCGTCCTGAAAAACTGTCCCGGATTATCATACAGGCTGCGTGAATGCCTTGATATTTATAAACATAAACAAATAAAAAGAACACAGTACTAAGCAACCAGTATAGAAGATCAGAAGAGCCATGCAATCAGTATAGAAGATCAGAAGATATTGATATAAAATTTACCATTAATTACATGTAGAAGATATTGATTTAAAATTTACCAGGATCAACTTGGTCGCCGCTGACAAGCTGCAGGTATACTCTGTTGCCTAGCATCTCGGAAACCCCATCAACAACTGCCGCAGAGTAGTCCGTGACGGTGAAAAGAGAAACCTTCTGCAGGGTCACTTCTCCATTGATATCATAATCATCAAAGCGCTCTTTCTTAAGTGTCTCAGTTTCAGGATGGACGTTGATTTTCAAGGCAAAATTTCTGCTACTTCTCCTACATTTCAAACCCGCAGGTATAAAATCAAGGGGACAATTCCCAGGCCTTCTTTGTAAGGAAAACAAAGAAGTTGTTTTCCCCAGTGAAGGAAGATGAGAAAGGCCAACTTGGTTTGATTCGTCTCTTCCCAAACATACGAGACCTGAACTGGGGAAAAGAAATCTATGGGTACCTAGGGGAATACTCCTTTCAGATATCAAATTTGTGTTGCTTAAACCTCTCATCGCTTCCATGTTTTCTCGACTCTCTCACTCTCTCCTGCAACTCATGCACCACATAAACAAGGGAGATTGTTGATTTCACAAATCGCCAACGCTCTATAAATAGCTGTTCATATTAGACTTTATCTTAAGTGAGCGAGTTTCTCGTGTTTGGAAGGAGCAGTCGATACCATTACTCGGACCAGATTGTTTTTCACCTTACATTATCCTATATTTTCACACATCTATCTTTGCTTTGTAAGATGGATTAAGAATGTGACTAAAATCAACGGAGAGCCACGATGGAGAAATTCATTAATTTGTCCTGGACTGCTAGATAATCTCCATACCACAATTAATGGAGTCTAGACAAAAACAGCAGAGGGTGGATTCTTGACGTCTCTACAAAATATGAAGGGGTTGTTATGCAAGAAATGGAGGTTTGCGAGATATGTGAAGATGGGATATAGAGGACCACCGACAGAGGAAAAATAGGACCACCAACCTAACAGAGGAAACGACGAACCGCCGATGATAGGAGATGGACCGCCCATAAGTAATAGATAACAATGGCAGAGTTAATGGGCAGGCTCATGCACGATGAACGGCTATGGAGATTTTAGTTTGCTAGTATGGATAGACTTCAACTTTTATATTTACTAAACGTTGTAATTATGAAAAAGGTTGTGAGCAATATAAATCTATTAGAATTTTGTATTTTAGCTTGTTAGTACCAATCAATTTATTTAAAGATTTTCACTTTTATATTTACTAAATATTGTAATCATGAAAAAGATTGTCAGCAATATAAATCTATTAGGATTTTGTATTTTAGCTTTCTAGTATAGATTTTACTTAAAGACTTCAACTTTTATATTTACTAAATGTTGTAATCAACTTTTATATTTACTAAATATTGTAATCATGAAAAAAGATTGTCAGCAATATAAATCTATTAGGATTTTGTATTTTAGCTTTCTAGTATAGATTTTACTTAAGACTTCAACATTTATATTTACATTGTAATCAACTTTTATATTTACTAAATATTGTAATCATGAAAAAGATTGTCAGCAATATAAATCTATTAGGATTTTGTATTTTAGCTTGCTAATATAGATTTTACTTAAAAACTTCAACTTTTATATTTACTAAATGTTGTAATCAATTTTTTATATTTACTAAATATTGTAATCATGAAAAAGATTGTCAAAATATAAATCTATTAGGATTTTGTATTTTAGTTTTCTAGTATAGATTTTTACTTAAAGATTCCTTTTTATTTACTAAATGTAATCACTTTTATATTTACTAAATATTGTAATCATGAAAAAAGATTGTCAAATATAAATCTATTAGGATTTTGTATTTTAGCTTTCTAGTATAGATTTTACTTAAAGACTTCAACTTTATATTTACTAAATATTGTAATCATGAAAAAGATTGTCAGCAATATAAATCTATTAGGATTTTGTATTTTAGCTTGCTAATATAGATTTTACTTAAAAACTTCAACTTTTATATTTACTAAATGTTGTAATCATGAAAAAGGTTGTTAGCAATATAAATCTATTAGAATTTTGTATTTTAACTTTGCTAGTATGGATCAGTTTACTTAAAAGACTTCAAATTTTATATTTACTAAATGTTGTAATCATGAAAAAGATTTTCAGAATATAAATTTATTAGGATTTTGTATTTTACCTTGTTAGAATGGATCAGTTTGCTTAAAGATTTCAACCTTTATATTTACTAAACATTGTAATCATGAAAAAGGTTGTCGGAATATAAATCTATTAGAATTTTGTATTTCAGATTGCTAGTATGGATCAATTTACTTAAAGATTTCAACCTTTATATTTACTAAACATTGTAATCATGAAAAAGGTTGTCAGAATCTAAATCTATTAGGATTTTGTATTTTAGCTTGCTAGTATGGATTAGTTTACTTAAAGGCTTCAACTTTTATATTTACTAAACAATGTAATCATGAAAAAGGTTGTTAGAATATAAATCTATTAGGATTTTATATTTTAACTTACTAGTATGGATCAACTTACTTAAAGAATTCAACTTTTATATTTACTAAATGTTGTAATCGTGAAAAAGGTTGTCAGGAATATAAATTTCTTAGGATTTTGTATTTTAGCTTGCTATTATGGATAAGTTTATTTAAAGACTTCTAACTTTCATATTTACTAAACATTGTAATCATGAAAATGGTTGTCAAGAATATAAATCTATTAGGATTTTGTGTTTTGCTAGTTTTATGGTTGGTATGTGGTAAATTTATGTGGAATTTTATCCTTCAAATTTTAATGAAAGATGTTATTTGAAAATTCTTTTGTGATTTTTTCTAGATATTCAGTTTGTGGTAAATTTATGTGGATTTTTATTCTTCAAATTTTAATGACAGATGTTGCTCTTTGGATTTTTAATTTTTATTTTTAGTAGATATTCAGTTTGTGGTAAATTTATGTGGATTTTTCTTCTTCAAATTTTAATGAAAGATGTTGCTCTTTCAAATTTGTTTTGCAATTTTTTCTAGATATTCAGTTAATATAAGTATTTGATATTTTCTATCAAAATTTAAGAAAACACATATAAATATTAAAATTTTAGTTAAGAGTTGTATTTAATTAAATTTTGTATTTTTTTTTTTTGTTTTGTATTTTTTTTTAAGAATTAACTTTGTTTGTAGATTTATTATTTTATATTTTTACTTTTTTTATTGTGTTATATTTATTTGGCTCAATATTTTGATAGGCAAGAAGAAATTTCCAAATCTTTAAGAGTTTATTTTCATATATTTTCATGCATGAAAAATGTTAAAAATATAATTTTTTATTGGACTATAACTTTTTTTATTTGCTACTGAAAAATGTTTCATTTCAAGAAAACTCAACTAATAGAAAAAATGGGGAGATACGTATTATATTGGCTTTCTAATATTTTAGGATCTTTGTTGTAGATAGAGCATATATTCATGTAGTTTTATATTATTTAAACTAATTGGATTATATGTGGTGGACATTTTTCTCACATGAAGGTATTGGAACAAAGCATGAACATTCATCAAATCGCTTGTAGGGTTTAAAAAAATTATTCTCAAATGCCATGTACATTCCTTCTCGTAGGTCTCAGTCTATTCACGGATCTAAGCAAGTAATATTTTTTAATATTGATTTGTGTCTGCAAACGTACCCTCTCTTTGTCTATGGTTTTTATAATTTTAATTTTTCATAGTTACGCATTCTTCAGCAAAAACATGAAGTTCAATTAAGAATCTCCATATTAGATATTTTTATTGATTGTTAAATTTAGTTCTCTTTAATTCAAAGTGACTTATGTCTAAACAAGTCAATTTGGAATTTGGCATTTATAGAATATACATAATTGAGTATCAACGAAGGACAGAGAACCGAACATAAAATGATATATTACTTATCATCCAGAAAGCGTTTGAGCATAAAATAATATAGGTATTACTTATCATTCAGAAAGCATGTGAGACCTGCATAGGAGCTGATGAGATGTCCTTTCAAATCTTCTCAAATCTTTTGAAGATCTAACTCTTGAATTTGTCTTCAATAATGTTTCAATGTTGATACGGTGAGGACAGCTAGAGTAGTTGGGATTATATCTCCAATAGGGAGGAGCAGTCAAAACCATTACTCCGACCAGTTTGTTTTCCACCTTACACTATCCTATATTTTCACACATCTTTCGTTGTTTTCTAAGATCGATTAAGAACATGACTAAAATCATCAGACAGCCACGCTGGAGAAATTTATTAATTTGTCCTGGAGTGCCAAATAATCTCCATACAACAATTAATGGAGAATCGACAGAAACGGGAGAGGCTGGATTCTTGACGTCTCTGCAAAATATGAACGCATATCTATGAAAAAAAATGGAGCTTTGCGGAGATTTGTCTATATTGAAGATAGAGGAGCAGCAACAGAGGAAAAAAGAGGACCACAAAATGAGGATAAGTAGGACCACCACTCAAGGAAAAAGAGGAAAAGACGAACAACCGACGATAGGAATCGGACGACCCATAACTAGTAACAGATAATAATGACAGAGTTAATGGGCAAGCTCATGGACTTGGGATTCTAGTTTTGAATCAGTTTACTTATAGACTTCAAAAAATTTATTGACTTAAGGTTTTAATTATGAAAAGTTGTCTTTTTATACAATAATTATGGGAATTCTAGTTGAAAGTTGTATCTAGCTTAAAGTTTATATATTTTTATTTTGGATTTATTTTTAAAATCAATTGTGTTTGTAGATTTATCAGTTCTAGTTCTTATGTTTTTATTGCATTATAATTATGTATCTTAATGCTTGTATGAATAGAATTTTTTTCTTATATTTTTTATCCATGTAAAATGTTAAAAATTTAATTTCTGATTGAATTGTTATTTTTTTACTCTTTAACAAAAAATGTTGTATTTGTCTTGGCTAATGTGAAAGAGAGAGAAATATATTAAATTGATCTTCTGATGTTTTAAGCTCTTTGTTACAAGTAGAGTATGCATTCATACAATTCTCTGTTATTTAAATTCATTGGATTGTGGACATTTTTCTCTAATGAAAGCCTTGGAACAAAATATGGACATCCATCAAATGGCTTGTAGGGTAGTCATGAGGGCTTAAGTAGTTTATTCTCAAATGCCATAGACATTCTTTCTCATAGGTATCACTCAAGCTAAGGATCTAAGAAAGTAATAGCTGTAATATTATTTTGTCTTTACATACTTGCCTTCTCTTTGTTTGTGGTTTCTTTAATTTTTATTTTACATAGCCATGAATTCTTAGTAAAAAATATAAGGTTTTATTATGTGTTCTACATATTTTTGTAGCATTCTATTATGTGATTTTCAATGTTCACAGTAAGCTCCATATTATAAAACTCTAACTCATCTAGCAACAAAGTTATTAGAGATAGTAGTTGGGGGAATAAGGAGACAACCTCATCTAGTACATATAATCCTTATTAAATAGCCTACTATAACGTCCCCTCTAGGTTTATAGCCAATAGATGATGCTAAGGTGGCAAAGATAACAAGAACATAGATGAAAATCGTAAAGATGGAATCCCTTTGAGTTCTAGGTCTATACCTAGTAGCCCTAGGTCCCACTCTTGTGCTAGTTCTAGATCGTTTAGCTTCAATAGAAGATTTAATTGGAGATAAAGATCAATGCCTATATCCTCCAAATTGCTTCTTCTATTTATTTTTGCATTGGAGAGATACATTGAGAATTTTGGCTAATTTCTACAAAGGTGACTACTACAAGAAATTTCATAATATGGCATGTGTCAATTCAATGGTATTTATCTTTATTAATACTCAAAGGTACATGTTAGTACAATGGTTAAATGTGAAAATGTAGCAACACACAAATTTGGTTTGTTAAATCCCCTATGAATCAATCTTGAAAACTTTTGATGAGCCATTTATTTGTGACTTGAGATTGGGTTGATATTTTTGGCACTCTACTATTGTTGAAATTAGCCCAGTAGATGAGTGAATTATCTTATATTTTACTCCCTTTAGTACTCTAATTTCATTAATGAATTAGGTAGATGGTTTTGGACCACAATTTTTTAAGTGAAGAAATATCTTATTAGGAATTATAATTTACTAAAATGATTGAAGGATAAGATTTATCTTCATTTCATGAAATCAACTATCACTCTCTATTGACTAGAATAACAAAAAACACTTTGTTCCCTTCATATTAATCCAATACGACTGATCTTAAAGGGAACTAGTCTTGACCATTACATATGCATGGGGCTCAAAAAATTTCAAGTGAAAAAAGTTAAAAGATAATATTGTATATCCTATGATCATTTTGTAATGATATTGTCAATTTTATGTAAGTGAATAAATGAATATGTTTAATTGAATTTTAAGATAAATGAACCTAGGTTGCTAGTTCTAGTTTGAAATTGAAGTGAATGAATTGAAATACTACAAAGAGATTTACATCATCTTAGTCATCACGACTCATTGATTGAGCAATTAATTGACACCTTGTCCCTTTCCCATTGCCTCAATACCACGCATTTCAAAGAAAATAGATTCTAGCCATTGAATATGCTTATTATTCAATAGATTTAAATAAAAAATTGAGTCACTATAGTTAGAAATTCTAAACTTATGTCACATTTAGTTGGATAATGACATAATTATGATAGAATAAAATTAAACCATTCACTATGGAGATATTTGAATACAAGTTTTCAAATCAATAATTACTCGATAGACTTAAAGTCTTGGAATGAAAAGAAAACATGTCACAATGTGATGTATCATAGAACATCAACATATCAATAAATATGACACTATAACTGTTAGCTGTTACATTTAAGAAATAAATTTTGAAGTAAAATTATTTGCAGTATTAATTATATAACAATTAAATGAATATAACAAAAAAATAAAGCCAAATCTTATTTGATGAAATAATTATTTGAATGTGTTAATCAAACATGAGATATTAAAATAAGTTGCAAAATCCTTCAAGAAACTAAAGAATCACTTAAATAAATACTCAAACAATATATTTCAAAAACTAATGAAATTCTACAATTAATCATACACGTACTTTTAAGAAAGGAGAGTTTTAAACCAATGTATGCTCTACGTTGTAATGAGTTTTAAACTGCTAAACATTCTCATTATTGTTACGTTTGCAGTCCAAGCAAAAAACTGTGAGTAAACTTATGAGATCCAACTTGAACGCAGACTATGACATGAATATTAACTTGATATGGATAATTTCCTACAACTGTTAACAACAATATCACATTTATATACATCTATTTAAGACAGGTGCCAACTAAAAACCTGAAAATATTCTCAAAAAAATTTCCTCATAAAATATGCCTGAAAACATAAATACCGTTTTATTTCCTACCTTGACAGAGACTCGTAAGATTTTGAACAGCGTAAAACATGATGAGTCGTGACAACACTGGTTTTGGGTCAGTGTCGCACATTATCTCAACATTTCTGTCATCAGCGTTGAACGCATACCATTGATTGCTCAGAATATTATCTGTTTATCTTCATCATAGATCGCGTTCGTTTATGTGGCACATATATTTCGTGGGCTGGATTATGGATTATCAGTAAAAGATATCTATATGGCTGTTTCTGAGTTTTGGCTGTTTCTGAGTTTTGTCTTTCCTCCTGTTTTTTTCCCTGAAACTCGAGATTCATATGGGCCAAGATATTGGCAAGGAAAGAAGAAAAATGTTCGAATCCCAGGAGTTTTATCTCTATATTCTAACCCGTTGGAAATACTTGGTTTTACATATAGAAACATCAAAGAAGAACAAATTTATGCATGCATTTATTTCTGTTAAATTATAATGTTCATTTGGTGATAAAAATGTCTAAGCAATATTGTTAATTCAATTATTTTTTATTATCTTGAATTCTTTTTAATTCTACATCTTCGCATCTCTTATATGGATTAATATAAAGGAATGATTATCTTTGAGCCGTGTAAATAAAAAATGATACAAGTTTGTTTTTCTAAGTGGGGACCGACTAAATAGTTTGCGGTGAGTAAACAGTGACATGCATGGGGTTTAATAAATTTGAAGTGACAAAAGTGAAAATATTATAGTGTAAATCATAAGATCATTTTTTAATAACATGTTCAATTGTATGTTAGAGGATAAATGAATATTTTTCATTGCATTTTAAGATAAATGAGCCTTCATTATTGGATCTACTCATAATTTATTGTTGGGACTGGCTTGCCGGCTATTGGATCCCCCCACAAGGGACTAGTCTCACCCCCCTCACCCCAAGTACCTAAGATACGGGCTACTGGGCTGCTGGGTGGGGTCGTGGGGACACCCTTGTCGTTAACAAAAAAAAATATATTATGAAGAGATGAGGCACCTTCTTAGTGGTCATGGCTCATTGGTTGAAAAACTACTAGGAATTTTATCCACTATCCATTTTCTCAATGCCATAGATGTCAAAGAAATTAGATTGTTGTTGTTGAATATGCTTTCTATTTAATAGATTTGAATTATATGGTTGAGGGACTATAGTTAAAATAATTCAATTATATCACATTTTCTTGGCCATTGATCTAATAATCGAAGAATGAAATTGAACCATTAATTTTGGAAATAAGTCAATATAAGATCTCAAATCAATAATCACTTAATAGACTAAAATCTTTATAAAAAAAACCATCTCACAAAATGAAAAATCATAAAACATCAATATATTAACAAACATGACACTATGACTATCAATTATTATATTTAAACAATTTTAAAAAGTAAAATAACTTACAATCTTGATCAATACAATGATTTAACAAATTAAAATAAATTAAACTAAATCATATTTAATAAAATGAATATTTAAATAAATTCATCAAACAATTGCAAAATTAATCATAAATCAAAATATTATTAAAAAACAAATGAGAATTCATCATGGAATTAAAGAACCACATAAATAAATACTCAAACAAAACATGAAAGCAAATGAAACTCAACTATTGATCATTCATCTACTTTTCCCTCTAAACAAATAAACCAATGAAATGAACCCACACAAACTTTGAGAGTTTTCAACTACTAAATAAATTGCACGCTCTAAAAAAATGTTCAATTACCAATAAATGTTAACATTACTGTAACACATACATGCATCTTCTTTAAGACAGGTGGTAGCTAAAAGCTTAAAAAATATTCTCAAGAATTAGTAAACATTTCTTCATCAAAATATACCGTATTAATTCCTACATTGACACAGACAAATAGGATTTTGAACAACGTGAAACATGACGAGTCGTGACAATACTGATTTTGGCTCCCACTGACGCCCCATATCTCAACTTTTCTAATTTTGCTTATCACCGTTCAATGCACGCCATTGATTGCTCATAATATTATCTGTTTATCTTCAACATAGATGGTACACTAAATTTTGTGGGCCAGATTGTGGAATATAATTGCAAATTATTTATATGGCTGCTTCCGAAATTTGTCCTTACTCCTGATTTATTGTCTGAAGCCCATGTGATTCATGTGGGCAAGATATTGCCAAAGAGAGAAAAAAAATGTTCGCAACTCTTTGAGCTTTATCTCTTTATTTTAGCTCATATTGGGAATAATTGGTCTATTTAAGTAATAATATCATTTAAATTATTTCATTTCATAAATTAGGATAGATTAGTATATTTAAAGATATCATTCTACGTATTTATTCAATTTATGTTATAAATTTAGTAAAAAAATATAATTTAAATTATTTATTTAATTTATATCGTACTTAAAAAGTATTATTTTATTAAATTGTATGACTAATATTATGTTTATTATTAAATAATAATATTTTTTTGTTTTGGCATGTGTTATTTAGGGGTAGCTCCTTCAATTTATGAAAAAAAAATAGAATACATCCAATCTTGTGGCATCAGTAACAAGAAACCGAAAATCAAGTATCTTCAAATGTCAACCAACCCATCAAAATGTTCAAGAAACTAACCCCAAGCGGCACACCAAAGAGACACCCAACACAATCATTGATCAGTAAAAGGATCACCCAAGCTCCACAACAAGACAACATGGAATGAGCCAAGACACCCAACCAAACCTGAGAAAGAAGCAACCAGAACAAAGGGTCAAGAAGGCGCCAAGTCAGCCTTGGCCGCATTTTGAATTGGGGTAGGAAGATTATGAGCTTCATAGACCACCACCTTGTCGTCCATTAAGTACTAATACTTAAACACTTTGACTATGAAATTTAATTTTGATTTATCATTTAATAATATTTTAAATTTATAATATTCTACTTTTCATTTATATTTAATTAAATTCTAAACAACCTATTTGTTAATAAAAAAAATATTAAAAAAATCATAATTAATAGTCTGTGGTTTGTGTATTCAATGAGTGAGCTTTATTTATATCATATCTTAAATTAATTATATTAATTTATTTAGAATTATTAAAAGATTTATGAAAATAAATATCAAATTTGAAATATATATTTTTTAATAAAAATATATAAATTAAACAAATATAAATTTTAAATACTCTATATTTAGATATGAATTTAGAGTTGTTTAATTTATATCAAAATCTGGAGTACTTAAAATATTTATATTTGTTTCATTTATAGTTCTTACGTCAACTGAATTCAATCAAATCTTCAAGGATTTGAATCTTGTAAGGCACTTCACTTTGTCAAAGTCAGCCCCAATAATTAGTAAATAGAATTAGTTTGTTACATCAAACTTAGTTCAATCAAATCTTATAGGATATGATTTTGGCTAGGTGCTTTACTATGTCGAAATCAGTCCTAATCATTAATAAAGAGATGTAATATGTTACATCAAACTTAATCCAATTGTACCTCTAAAAGATTTGAACCTTGGTGAATAATGTAATCAAGAAGCATGCCATCATCTTCATCACTTTACTTAAACATCACATGTTTTAATGATCAAATAATCGAACAATTGTACACATTATTCTAACAATAAATAATAAATAGTTATCCAATTATTATCAACCAAAATTTTCCTTAAACTCAATAATATATAACAAATATCCTCACTAATTAAACTCAATTAATTAACCTGCAGCCCTTAAAATTAAATTTAAATTTTATAAATTCATGATCACAATACTCAAACTTCTTATCAAAAATCAGGTGAGGCCAACTGTCATCTTATCCCTTTTTCCATTTGCTTTAAAAATTCGCCTTGGGATATTCTAATTTGCAACAGAGAGTTTTGCGTTGCAGCAGAAGAAGATGATGCTTCGAACGTTTGCGAGCATGGCTACGCCGGGGCTTTCTTCAGGTCTCCCTGTGAAGGAAATCCCGGGGTCTTATGGCCTGCCCTTAGTCGGCGCCATTGTCGATCGCTTCGACTACTTTGTCACGGAAGGCGCCGAGAACTTCTTCAAGACCCGCATACAAAAATACAAGAGCACTGTATTAAGAGTAAACATGCCGCCGGGTCCGCCCATCGTGTCGGACTCCCGGGTGATCATGCTCCTCGACGCAAAGACATTCCCCACGCTCTTCGACCTCACCAAAGTCGACAAGAGAAACGTGCTTACCGGAGCCTACATGCCCAGCACCGAATTCACTGGTGGCTACCGGACTGGTGTCTACCAAGACCCCTCTGAGGAAACTCACGGCAAGCTCAAGGCTTTCTGCTTCGAGGTGCTCAAAATGGCTCGTCCAAGGATCTTTCCCGAGTTTGCCAGGGCTTTTGACGAGCTCTCTGTGGAACTAGAAAAAGAGTTCGAGAAAGAGGGGAAGGCGTCTTTCAGCGGGCAGGTCGACGATTTGATATTCAATTTTCTCTGCCGAGCGCTCATCGGGGCCGATCCCGTGGCTCCTGGCCCAGGCAGTCTGGGATCCGATGGACCCACGTATGTTACGGCCTGGCTCGCGCCGCAGCTTGCCCCCATTGCTAGCTCGGGCATTTTGCCCAAGGTTCTCGACGAGCTCACAATTCACTCCATCCCACTCCCCTTCGCGCTCGTCTCCGGGAATTATCAGAAGCTTTATGATTTTATCGACACCCGCGGGTCGGCACTTCTCGATGTGGCAGTACAAGACATGGGCCTTCCAAGAGACGAGGCCTGCCACGACCTCCTCTTCAACCTCGGCTTCAACGCCTTCGGTGGAATGCTCATCTTTTTCCCCAGTATTATCAAGTATATTGCCAAGGCGGGCGAAGATTTGCACAGAAAGGTTGCCAAAGAAGTGCGCGGAGCAGTGGAAGCAAACGGAGGGCTGAATACGAAGGCGTTGGAGTGCATGCCGCTAGTGCGCTCCGCGGTGTACGAAGTGCTGCGGATGGAGCCGCCAGTGCCGTTGCAGTATGGGCGGGCAAAGAGGGATTTCATGGTTGAGTCATACGACGCACTGTATAAGGTGAAGAAAGGCGAGCTGCTGGGTGGGTACCAGCCGCTGGCTACAAAGGATCCTCGTGTTTTTGCCACTGCCGATGAGTTCGTCGCCGGGCGCTTTCTGGGAGAAGAAGGGGAGAAGCTGTTGGAGTATGTCCTGTGGTCTAATGGGCGGGAGACGGAGGAGACCACAGTTGATAATAAACAGTGCGCGGGGAAGGATATTGTTGTGATGGTCGCCAGGCTGCTCGTGGCGCATCTCTTTCTTCGCTATGATTCTTTTGCTGTTGACGACTCCTCGTCCTCGGCGATCTTTACACAGCTCACCAAGGCTTCTTAGAAATATCAAATACTGGTTGATGGTTTCTATAATTGAACCATTCAGCATATATATTTGGAATAATCCTGAACAACGACTGTAGCGCTTTTGCTTTTTAGGTTGTTTCTTGTTATGCTTCAAAAAAATAAATCTGGGTACAGGGCAACCTGGAATAGACAACTATTTTTTGTATCTTTTACTGATAAGGTCATTTATGTTTTCCCTCTTTTCAACTTTCTTTTTATTAGAATATGTTTCACTATTTATAATGATAGTTTCAATATAAAAATCTTGTAGGTTTATTATAATATATCTATATTTTTAAAAATAAAATTATAATATAATTTTATTTCTTTTATAAAATCATTTTCAATATTAAAAATTTATAAGTTTATTATAATGTATTTAAGTTTTTCAAATTTGACTTATTATATAATCTTTATTTCTTCGTAAAAATGTTAATACATCAATTAAAATAAAAATTATGGAATTAGATTAAATCACTTATTAAAATTAGATGAATAGAAATAATGATTCTAATATTTTAATATTTATGTATTTCAATTTTAATTGAGATGGTAAGGGAGAAAGCATGGGCATGTAAATTAATATAATTTTAAAACAAAGTAAGTCCAAGAATTAGGAAACATGTATGCATATTTGATCATTTTTAATAATTAATAAATATTTTAAATCATATTATATTCTCAATTTCAATTAATTATTAAATATGTTCAAGGTCAACTAAACATCCAAAGTGTTTGATAGACAATATGCAACAATTGAAATTTAGCTAATCTAAATGTAAATGTAAAAAAGAAATGATATAAATGGATAATGTATTATGTATTTTCACATGGAATTTAATAAAAAAATCTATTATTAATTTTAATGGACAAAGAAGATAAAATTATATTCAATAAGAAGTTATAAAGAGTACAAAAGGATTTCCAAATAGCAATAGTCATCACTAAAATTAGGAGGAAAATCCAAGGAGGTTTACCAAAAATCTCTAGCCACTAATAACCAAGAGACAAATAAAAGAAGAAGAGAGAACAATATGAAAGATATAGTAACAATGATCAACACATATCATATATCATTTTGAAGAAGCTAAGGAAATAATGAACATTGGTTAGGAGATAGAGAATACCAATCAAACACATTCCATCTTTGAGTATCTATAGAAGCCCATTTGATACGATAATTTGCAATAGCATTCCATTCTTGAGGAATATAAATGAAGGAGAACCAAGAAGATAGAGAATCCAAGTAAAAAAAAATCGTAACACCAAGAAGAACCATCAAGTCTCTCTTTGTTCAAAAGAGAAACTAAAATCTATTGAAACTTTGAGTTCATTTTTGTGAAACTATTTTTGATCAATAAAGAAGCTAAGTTTCACACCAAACATTGTGTTGGGACAATTATGTTGTTGTTTGATTGAACTGATAGTGTTTAGGAATTGTGATTGAAGGGATTTTGAGTAAATCTGTGTAGAGTTTGAGCTACAACCATTGCTTTAAATTGTGATATTGTTGATGTTATTAGTGAATTCTCTATAAGACTTTGTGCTTATAATTGTTCATGTTGTTCACAGATCTAATTGTGAAGTATATGGAAGACTTTGTGCTTCTTTTACAACGTTGGTTACTATTTTGAAGAGTTCACTATAGAAAACTACGAAACAACTTTGTGCCTATGTGTGCTTTCTTGTTTGTTAGTTGTCTTTATCATGCCGATATTCCTAGAATTTTCTTTGAAAAGTTAGGAGTATTGGAATTACTACTTAGTTTTAATTTGAATTTGTATTGCATCCAAAGATTAAAATAGTGAAACATTGTAAAACATATTCTTTAAAAAAAAGAGAGAATCATGAATGTGACACACCCGCATACCATTATTGTAGTGTACATTATTTTAAATATTTGATTAGTTTTCCATAGTTTCAATAAGGAGTAAGAAGGGCACCTCCCCTTTTAGAGATGAGAGATTCTATCTCACATAACTATGGCTAAAATTAAGTTTTGTAATCTATTAAAAGGGATTACAAAATTTCCACCCAAAAAAATTATAGATTACATCTCACAAATATCATTTCACCAACTCAATTCACATGATTTATCAAGAGCCACAAGGAGAGCATGAATTTCCATTTGATTACTAGTACCAAATCCTTTAGAATAGGAGAAAAAGAAACAAATCAAAAGAATACTATCCCATTCTTTACAACCAATCCCAATAGCATTAGGGTTACCCATTGGAAAAATATCAATATTTATTTTGAAAACATTCAAAGGAGGAAGAGTTTATTCATTAACACTAAAAACTCTATGATAAGATTTGAACTGAAAGAAAGAAAGAATAAAACCCACCAAATGACCCAAAAAATAGAATTAGTCAAAATAAAAACATTAGAGGGAACATTAACTAGATCAAGAGAACACTTTGCAACTAAAGTCACTTTTGATGAATTTAATGCTTGTACGAAACATACTCAATAAGACATTAATACCCCTAGAAGATTTGATGATTCCTCTCCAACCAAATTTGTCAAAGGATAAAGATAGGACCAATATCCTAGGCAACCAAAGACCCTTAGAAAAAGAACACTAAAATAAAAGATAACATTATGTTTAATTCCTCTCCAACCAAATTTGTCAAAGGATAAAGATAGGACCAATATCCTAGGCAACCAAAGACCCTTAGAAAAAGAACACTAAAATAAAAGATAAAATTATATTTAATTGTTATAATTACATTTTAAAGATTATGTTTAACTTTTATAATTACATTTTTAAGATTATGTTTAATTATTATAATTACATTTTTAAGAGAATATATTTAATATGACAACATAAAGTTAAACCTAAATATTAAGATAAAAAAAAATCTAAGTTGAAATCAATATTAAATTGAAAATGACTAAAAGAAAAATACATAGATCTTCTTTATATAATAATTAAATTTGGATAAGTAAAAAAACATCTTTAAATAAAAAAAAGACATTAAGTAAAATTTTGAAGAAATATAAATAATTTTAATTTTTTTGTTAAATTATATAAGTTTTAAAAATAGAAAGATATATAAATAATGAAAATAATAGCCTTATGCGAATTTTAAATGATATAAATCTATTCTTCAACATTATTTATGTTTGAATAATGTTCAATATTATTTCTCACAATTATATAAAATTATAAATAATGTAACTAAGATTACTTCTCACATTTACACTTTGCTCATTTCAATTTTGATTCTTTGAATTAGTTTCACGTACACTTATTATATGGTTTATTCACAAAATATTGATAATAAATGAAGGAAATAGGTAGAGAAAAGAGGTTGCATATGAAAAATAAGTTTCACAAAGTTATGAGGCATGCAAATGATTTGACTACACTCTCATTCATTAATTTTTAGTAACTTTCTATATCTTCTTCCACAACTTGTTGCAATAGGATTATTGAATAGGATGGAATAGTGACTAGTAATTAAAGATCTATTTGTTGTTCAATTATTGCAATAGGATTATTGAATAGGATGGAATAGTGACTAGTAATTAAAGATATGTTTGTTGTTCATCTCATAATGCTAGTTCATGTCATGTCTTCTTTGTTGTTCGGTTGTTGCAATAGGATTATTGAATAGGATGAAATCGTGACTAGTAATTAAAGATTTGTTTGTTGTTCATCTCATAATGCTACTCCATGTCATGTCTTCTTTTATTAGCAGCTTCATGATATTCCCATGAATATGATTTAGACAACAATATCAATATTGAGGAATTAGAAAAGCAATGGAGATTATTGGTTTTTCTCAATATTCTATTAATAACTTTCCATGCCCAAAGAAGTGTATAAGTAGAATTATGTAGGTTTCCTTCTCACATGTTTCATGATATGTAATAGCTAGGAGAGTTTAAGATCATTTATACTTCTACAAGTTGAAGAATATTAAGAAGGTAGAAGAATTAATTGTTCCACATCTTTCGTTAGTCTATTCAAATTTTAATTGAACTTCAAAAGATAATAGTATAATATTAAAAAAATTGGTAAAAATATATATCCACAAAATTTAAATTGTACAAAATCTAAACAAGAGATAACCATTAAAATGGTCAAGTTTGAATATAAGACAATCATAAATTGCTAAGTAGCTAATGCAATTCTAAGAGGGAGGTCTTTATTAGAAGGTTTTCCCTAAATATCATTAAAGGAAGGATTATGATCAACAAATTAAAGCTTTGATTCTTAAGAACAAATTACAATTCTAAGAGGGAGGTCTTTATTAGAAGGTTTTCCCCAAATATCATTAAAGGAAGGATTATGATCAACAAATTAAAGCTTTGATTCTTAAGAACAAATTACAAGAAAGAAAATAAATTAAAACTCAAATTAATAAACCAACATAATTCATTCTATTACATGAAGGAATATTTATTATAAGCTATGTTTAATGGAAAACATTTTATTGTATATATAAATTGATTGTTATTATTTTCAAAATGAAAAAAAGTTGAAAAAGTGGTATCACTTACCATTAAATGAGTATTATGAAGTGTATTGAAGTTTCTAAAGGTTTTGCATGTTTGATGAAATAGTCAAAGTTGTAGATACTTATGCAAACAAGAGATGTGAGCCAACTAGAGTCCCTTCCTAAAGCAATATTGGATGTTCATGTTACTATAGATGGCAAGATTGTATTCTCGACATTTGTCTTTAATAAGAAAGATAGAGTGATCTTAGACATAGTTCAAGACTCAAAAAGTGTAGTGTTTTGTTTTGGTGGCAATGTAAACTAAAATATAAAGCTGCATATACATGTTTTCTATTTTTAAAGTTATTTGCAAACACAACAGTTGCTATTTCTCTTAATGTATTAGGAATATTTTCTTCTTTCTGCCCTAGTATGTTGTGCTCTTTGGATGAAAATTTCCCTACCATAAAAAGTGCATCTTCTTAGAAAGTGCATATTGTTACCAATTTGGAAAACCAATACAAGCATTTGATAAAAAAATGAGAGTTAAAATTCATATGCTTACTATGTTTGGTTGATATTATCATTGAGATTATGTTGAATATCCTATATCAGAAACAATTAGTAGTGATGGGTTAAGCTTTTTACAATGTACCTGTTACAATATTTATGTATTTCAATTTTTTGACTCAAATGTAAATATAGGAGCACTGCTAACTAGAATTTTGCAACCATAGAAACTAAACCTAACATAAAACAACAAAAAAACAAGTCATGATGTTGGGATGGTCATACTCACTTTTTTTTTCTCTAGAGCCACCTCACTATTTGAGTATGGCATGATTGAGGTTTTTTGCATGCCCAGTCTTAGACTTAAACTATGTTGTAGTATGTGAGAGAGAAAACATCAGAGTGGAAACATTCATTTTCAATAAAAATTTGTGGCTATGGTCAATTGCTTGTGTGTTTCTTTTTCTTGAGTAATATCTATGTGATACTCTTTTTCATTGTTGAAACTTGAGCCTATCTTATAGTCATCCCATAAATTGTTGCACCTAGTCTTTGCTACATGAAAACAAAGTTTTTAGATGTGTTCTAGTTTGAAACTGACATAAAAATGGAAATTTTCTAATTTGGACATTTAAATGAATTTCTGATTGGAACTATCATGTGAGTTGATTTTTACATATAATAGTAAGCATTTTCCATGCAAGTGGAACATTTGTTGAAAAGTAGTTACATGATTAATACCAAAACCAAAATATATGATTTGCTTAAAATAAAACTAGATAAGGAGACAATTTACTTTATTAACTCAGTCATTCACAAAATAAGATATTTCACCCAGACATGGCAATACAGTCATTGTAAAATATATAATCCATATAACAAATATCCAAGAATTAAACCTCAAGTACTAGTTTAAACCTTGGCAAACTCAAAATAGTTTACTAGCCTTGCCATCACATGACAATTGTATTTTTTTGTTAATAAGTTTCTTGAAACATACTTTTTGAGGTGCTTCACCACACATACTTCCTTTTGGCCTAAGCACCAAGTACAAGGGATCTGCCAATGTCACCCATGATTTTCACCTAGCCTCATTCTTATTGCTGATATAATATTTAGTTGTGCAATACTGCAACTAGAGTGGAAACCTTCTAAAGGTTAAGCCATCAATGTGAGATAACTATCAATTAGTGGAAAAAAAGCTTCCATAGTGAAAAGAAATGACATTTTATTCATTTTTCTGGAGAGAAGATATTTGTTAGAAGAACTCTATTTGTTCTATATTTCTCTCTTAAGAGCATGGCTACTATAAAGGAATTTTCAAATTTCTTGAGGGTTTACAAGTACCATTATAAGAAATAGAGAGGAGATTCTAAGTGGAGAAAATGAAAACAATAAGGTCCGAAGAAGCCTACCTGAGGTAACACAGACCATGAGAAAAAAATTGTTTTGCCTCAATGGGGGAGGAAATATTTGCAACAAAACTTAGCATTGAATGGAGTGGGGAATTTTTGTACTAGACCACAAAATATAAAAAAATTAAGGTATTTTTCAGCGTCTAATTCTATAACCTCCAGCTTAACATTTATGACATAGGTAGGCACATAACATAATATTCTCAAGCTGGTCCAATTCACATTTCTCATTTTTACAACTGCATAAAAGGAACTAATGTTTCTACATATCTATCATATGCATGATAAAAAGATATTCCGTTGGTAGATGCAAAACTTGTTTTTGAACAACTGATAAAAAAATAGACAGACAACTTAAAATTTAATCAACAACAATTCATTTCTCATACAGCTATGGTATCAAATAATAAGAAGATAAGGATTTGTTCAAATAATATACAAGTCCTAAGAAATGGGAGCTTGTAAATGGGCCAAATAGAGTTGGTTCACTAGCTGGTAGATTGATCTCCTCAATCCTCAATAGAAAGAAAGCGAGATTGTTAGTATGAAATAAAATACCAAAATTTGATCTCACTTGATAGTTAAAGTAGCAATCATGCTAGAGAATGTACATTGAAGTTCTCACCAAACTCACTTAAAAGTGCAACAATACGTATCTCATATGCATACCCCAAAAAGCACTACTTCAACATGTCCATTAGAAGTTCAATTACTAATAAAAAATGCTTATCAAATTAAAAGTTTTCCTTGTTCCCCCTGAAACCTAGCACCTTTATCAATAAATAAGAAGCCAATAAACATCATTTCTTGAATGCTGACCAAACAGAAAGGGATTTATCATTTGTTACATTGATGCACCTCTTCCAGATTGAAGAGTGTAGTATTTGTGGACAAATCAATTTGAAATCCTAAACAATGGAAAGCATGCCTGTAGATATGTTCGATACTTCAAACAAAAGGTTGAAAAGTTTCAACTGTAAACAAATATGTAAATTCCTTACACAAGCAATCTCTTCTATCAAATTATAATGAGCATATAGGCTGCAACCTGGCTTTATGTTGTTAATATCATTGATGAGGAGTAAGACATGCTCTAGGAATTCGTGGGACTAATTTGAGAGTTTCAACCATTTATGATCAAGTTGTACTAGAAATAAAGTATTCATAATCCAAATATTGGCACATGAAAGCTATATTTTATACTTACTACATAAAAATTGTCAATTATCTATATTGTGTTTACTCTAACCATGTTAAAACAACAGTCTATGTAACTTCTAAAAATGCATAGTTATTTGTCTGGAGGAATGGGGGATAAGGAGAAGCAATCAAATTTTACTAAGAGAAAAATACATGTTTTGAATCAAGTTTCAAAAACATAAATGCACATAGAGCAAAGAATATAAATTAATTGGAGCATTGACTGACCCAAAAAAGCATAATCACTTAAAGATAGTGGCATAAATGTATTTGATGGACACATGAAAAAATTGAAATATATAAAGCCAAGAGAAAAGTTCCTTAAGCTGATACATACAAGGCTAAGACAAGTGGATGATGTGATGATGTGATGGTGTAAGAAAAGGAGGTTAAAGAGAAATGGGGAACCCGATGACATGAGAAGCCAATGAGGAAAAATTTGTGCGATGAAATAAAAAATCATAAACAAATTCCCCATTTCACAAATGTTCCTAGATATATTTAATGTCATTAATCTACCATAGTGTTATTATAGGTCATTGTAAACTTCACAAAATTGCATTCTAACATATCAATCCAAAATCAACTTTGCCACTATAAAAGATTTTAAAATCTAAACTTTATTCATGAACTACATTATCTAATACTTTGAGAAATCCATAGGGGCATGCAACGCACTGTTTATGTTTAAATCTAAGTTTATTCCACTGGTAAGTTTTAGAAAATTTGGATACATCTATAATAAATATTTTAGAAAATTAATTAAATAATGCCAAGATCTGGAGGTGGCAACATGCTCCGTACACTGGCTATACAGAAGAATGAAAAAATTAATGGGCTTGATTCAATTCTCAGTGTAGAGCTGCTAGGCCCTGCAGAGAAGAATGGAAAAATAAGTAGGCTTGATTAAATTTTCGGTGCAGAGGTATTAAGCCCTCAAATGAAACATGAGATTTAATTAGGACTGAGTCCAAACAACAAATATTAAGGATGGACTAGCATATTTTAAATTAGAAAAGAAATGATTTTCTTCTAGCTGATTCCAAAATTGATCACAGATGAGCTAGATGAGGGAAGGCAAGCATAATTTTTTGAACAAATAGACAGAACTATGAAAGATGTAAACTCACAATTGTTTAGACATTTTTCTGAAATTAAGTTGTAGCTACTTTCTTGGACCAAGCATGTGTTGATGTAATAAGTGAACATAGAGAGGAGCAAATCAAAAGGAAAAAATAGCTATCTGGATTGCACAGTCATCATGAGGTATCCAAAAATAAAGTCAATAATAAACTAATTGACAAGATTATCTCTAAATAAGTGAGACAATAAGCAAAAGGCCAAGGAATTGGAAATTCAAAGGTTAAATATTTCAAATTGTAGCATTCAATACATTGGTGGGAAGGGGATGATGTTATCTCAAGACATTGGCATACATGTCATCAATAGGATCAGTAAGATATTTAACAATTATTTGGATGTGTGTATATGCACAACCATCAATTTGTGGACTTCGATAAAAACCATATGAGAAGTTTCCTATGATGCAAAAAGCAATCCTAAGCATTATGTCACTACAAAATTATCTATGTAGGGTAGAAAATTTAATTGAAGTTCATATCGCTTGCAACTTAAGAAAAGAAAGGCAATGTAGTATTTGTAGGGAACTACAAACATTGGTATGTTCAACTTAATGTTTCCATAAAATTTGATAAGGAGAGTGTGGATCTTCAGGGATTAGTTGGGGTGCCCATGGGCATGTTTCACAAGCCATAATATTTTGGGTGTGATAATAACATTTCCCTGTATCATTTTGATACCTTGAAGCAATTTTTGTAGTTGCACAAACAAAGGACATTAGCCAGGTATGATTCATTCATTAGTAAGGTATGGTCCACCTAGATTTTGGTTATTTATAAGACTTTTAGTTTTTTTTATTTACTACTTAGTCTATAATAGAGTTCTACATTGACCAGACATATATGCTATTAGTCTCAAAACTTGTCACTTCAATTGATTATTTCAACTTTTGGTCTCATGAGTATCAATGTTCATATGTGATAATGTGGTTCATTGTATTTTAATTCTTGTTCCATCTAGCAATTACTATTAAATAATTAGGTAATGGAATTTGAGAAATATAAAAGAAGAGGAAGATGAAGTATAGGCCCACAATCAATCCAAACCACTCAGTAAAGCACAAAATATAAAGTGCATGGCTGATTCTCTGCTTAAATGCTGACCTGATCCCTTATCTTTTGATGGATGTCCATAGCTTGTTCCAGAGCTCTTAACTTGGCACAAGACACGTGAACTGTTTGACAAAATTCCCCAAAGAGATTCAATCTCATGGAATGTTATGATTGCAGGATATGCAAAAAATGGGTTTGCTGCCATCCTGAAAATGTCTAAAAGATAGCAGTAGCACTTGCATAAATGATAAATCATAAAGAAATGCGAGAGGACTCAAACAGAGACTCTAGAATACATGACATTCAAATTAAGTTAGAGAAAACACTGAATTTGGATTTTTCTTTTCTAGCTTTGTGTGGAATGAAACAAATTACACATTAGAAAGCATCATATCAATGAAGAGCATATGTTCTAGTAAAATGTTAAAATAATAGCAATGAAGGATGATAAATAGGCAATGACTACTGCTTTGTAATTTGTTATCCTTAAATACCTACAAAACTTTTCCATAACCTTCCCATAAAGAGAAATAAAACTCTATATTATGAACAGAGTAGAAGTTCGGTAACTATTACTATTAATTAGCATGTGGACCCATGAACGTTTCCTTTTGAAAGATCAATAAATGACCACAGCCAAACGTTTTAGGTGCTCAACAAACCTTGGATTTCAATGCACTTTCCTACCAATATAGAAAATTATTCTTTTTGAAATTCATCAACTTTAGGCGTATGCTCTATAAACCTTACACAACCTACCTCAAAATGCAACTGCATTTTCAGTGTTTATGTTTTTCTCGTTGACATCTACAACAAGCCTCCCATTGAAAGTGTAGCTAGAGGAAGTTGATAATTGGCTATGATATTGCTTGCATTAACCCCATCTCGTCTCCCAGTCAAAATAGGTATAAATGGTCCTTTAGACTGCAAAACAAAATCATATTAGCCATCAACCAAAAAATCCATTTGATCACTACAAAAAAATCATAGTTTTTTCCAGAAGCATTACCAGATTTACAACATCTCTAGCAGCCATTTGGATGATATCTGCACAAGAAACAGTTAGTGGGCATGCTCGTTCTAATGCTGATTTAATATTATCAATCAGATCCAGACGCCTCAAACCAAAATTCCACTCTGAAACAGTCTCAACAACAATGCCAGAAGGAGAAGATTGCAACACAATAGATGCATCACAGCCTTGAAAAGCACTGTATGAACCCTACATCAGGATGAACCAAGAAGCATTGGGAGAACTGAAGAAAGGGAGATGAATAGAAATCTGGGCTGAAGAGGGGGCCTAAAGCCACCTGTCCTTTACTGCAAAATGTGGAAGCAATATACTGCCAAGCACCCTATTCCAGGTCCATGTGCCCTTCCTAGAAAAACCAGACAAAACATTAGGGAAACATACGTGATACTTTTCTCTCTTCCATTGATTGGGCAGGTTCTTCAAAATTATTTGAAATTATTTCTTCAAAAATGTAAACCCCAGCAAATTAGCTGATGAGAACGAGGAAGCAGATAAATGGAAAATATAAATGCACAAAAATAAAATGAAAATTAAAACTTTGGGTTAACTTTGCATTATATCCTCTGCTCCGTTCCCAAAGCACAGATTAATATGTCTTATACTCAGCTAAAAACATTAGTCTCCCGCCTATAAAGGAAGGGATTAATAATTCCAAATGATATTGTCTATATATTCTTAAACTAAGTTGATTTGAAATAAGTTTGGAAGTGATAGAAGAGCTTTTCTAGGCACGGGTAATACAAATAGTATTTAATAAAATTACGGAATAATACCAAAAAAAATGCGAAGAGAGTGGAGAGGGAGAGATTATCAATCCTAGCTCAAGCATTTATTAAAGTAATTGGTTACAACCTCCTCTCACCCTCACAAACATTACCATGGAAATAATAGTGGAAGGATTCCCATTAACTTGGAACTTTGAGAGTTGAGTGCAAGTTTGAGTCGAGACACAAAGTAAGAGTGATGGTTATGCATATGCAAGAGACCTTTCTAGCCTTTGATTAACCTTTATTCACAAGAAGCTCTACTATCCTCAAAATTCGTCAACATTCTTCACCTTTGATTAATATTAATTGAAATTTTATCTTGGCCTCTTCTTCAAATTTTAGTTCCTTCTTGATCTCTCTCAGTTGTCGCTTTTCTTTTCTTTTTTTCTCTTTTATATTAGGTGAATAGTTAGATGATTTAGAGCTCTATTTATTTTATCCACTCATGACATTTTTTGGCACATAATCTTTCTCAAAATCTATTATCAATTTTGCTGTGGGTGTGTATAGGTGCACTCATAGGCACAAGTAAATAATTAAAATTTATGATTAATTTTGATTAGGATATTTGATGTAGTTCATTAATACCTATGTCAAAAATATCTTAAAAATCATTCCTAGAGATGAAAGGAGGGGGAATTTATAGAACCTGCTATTAAGGCCTTCTCAAATTATATACTTTGGGTGATTGTTTCTGATAGAGTTAGAAATTAATTTCCTTGGTGTGGAGGTGCTATAATAATACATGGACATTGTCTTAAGCAACAATCACTCTCTCCATATCTAAGGCAGTTCTCCAAATTTTCTTGACATTGGTGAGTAAATTAAAATTTCCCTCTTTTTGACAAAATTTAGCATCTAAAATATTGACTCATCTAGGTTGAAAGAGATAAATTCATAGAATGATTCTATTATTCTAATAGGTTTCTTAATGATAGACCTTCTACTAGGATGGGTTGGTAGTAATATTTATTTAAGTAAATATATATACATATTTTGAGTGTGTAGGCTGATCATTGATTATACCAAATTTCACGTGAGTATTATATAAAGACTTCTAATTTATGTGCTCTACACATGCCTTTCTTTTTCCTAATACCTTTTTCTAGATAATTAATTTATTTGTACATGCTTTTACATTTTGTATTATGTATACCTAGACAAATTTTTAATGGAAGAATATTGGTTAAGTTTTTCTCTAGTATATGATGTTAAGTTTATGTATGTGTGTAGATAGAGGATACTTCATGAATTGATGATACTTTCTTGTCATCATAGCTAGCAATGAATCCCTCAAAAAAGATGGTATCCATGCTATATTATGGGATGCACTCACATTTTTTTTGTTGTTAAGATAGAATCAAAGGATAGGTTTAGGTAAATTAAGTAATAGGAATATGCATGCAATAAGGTTGGATTTACTTCCTATTACTTTCTATTCATTATGTATGTCTGGGTCAATCACTATGTGCATATGTCTATGGATGGTCTCATGTGTTGTGTTTTGTTATACTTATGCCCTTTTTAATGATTTTTTTAATAAAAGACAAAAGCCAAAATAATATTAATAGTATTAAATTTATGAAAATTACATGTATATAGCATAAAAGTTTACAAAAAGTTACAAAATATAGGGACAATCAAGGGGCCCAAAATAAAACTCAATGCCCTGAATTCTAGATGCTAGATGTGTGGAGGCCAAAATAGAATGAAAACCTTAAACCAAAAAGTGTGAGAAAAACACAAAGGGAATTTTTTATGAAAGGGATTGGATGCACTAGGGTGATCCCACAGTACTGGTTTATAATTTTTGGGAGATCTTGACTTTTGCTGAAATCACTTATTCTTAGAAAATGTAATGATTTAAGCCTTGAAATGTTCCATTTAAAGGATTCCAATTAAAGAGGGTTTGATAGAACCACCTTAGATCAAACCCCCTTGGATAAAAACCTGCTAGTTTTAAAACATACCTATAACGAAGTCTCCTTTACACCTATCAAAATGCTGATAAAAAACCACTTTTGATTTACCTTTTGGGGGATCAAATGAATTCATTTAAAATTTATTTTTTGTAAGTATGTAGTCCTTATTATAAGCTTCCCAAAAAGTATAATTTTAAATAAATTTAATTTTATTATTATATTTATTTTTTATTTCTTATGAATGTAGGTTTTTCACCAAAAATTAAGTTCTGTTATGTGGAAAAATATAAGATTATCAATTTTTTTTGAAAAATATCATGCATCAGATATTCAAGTCCTTGATCCAACAAAAAAAATTGAATTTTGATACATACAAAAAAAGTTATGTTATACAATCCACCTATGTCTGAATTGTAATTGGTTTGACTTCAAACTTGATTAAGGAAAAAATATTTAATAAAAACTATGAAACCAATTGGAAGCACTAGATATCATAGTTATAAATCTAAATTCAAAAAAAATAGAATTTTATTCTTCATGGAAAAAAAGTTATTTGTTATATGGTGAGCATCACTCCTTAAAAATGTTGTTTACTGAAAAAAACTAGTTTTCGAAGGAGATGGAAAAAGAAATGCAATATGATTCCAAAAATTTTGAAAACAATATATTTAGAATCTACAGAAAAAATTTCACAATTTATGACTAGTTTGCATCATCTTCAAATTCCTCTTGGTTTAGCCGCTATAGGTGCCCGAACATGAAGATTTAGTTAGAAAAAATTAGTTGAGTGTCTAGTTTGGCCAAAAATGGTAAACCAGTATTGTGGGATCGCCCACTACTCATATCACTGCAAGGGTGACATCAAAATCTACAATCCATTAGAGATCTAACATAGGCTCCAAATTGATTACCTTTTTTAGAAAGCAACTACCCATGGATACACACCAAAACTCTATGTTGTGTTGTTGATACCATGTGAAATTCTGAAGGAATGGAAGCCATTCCACTATAGCATCCTCCTCACACATGTATCAAATATCCCATGACCTTTGGATGCCAACACCCAACCTTGCTACTTCTAAGATAGCCTCGAGCCCACCTAGATTGTGTTTTTTGAACTATTTTGTATTAGAATCCTCGCCAACTCTTTTTCTCTTCTAAATCTAGGAGGGGAGCCACAAACTGTGACTTGATGTCTATGTTTACCCTATAACGCTAAACCTTCCTTAGGAAATCAATGCCAAGTATCATGTTTATTGCTTTTAAGTCTCTTCCTATGGGTTGTTTCATTATCACCTTCAAATATAGGTCTGTAATAGCACCTATGAAACTTATTTGGCACTATGAACATGTGATGTATATGAGAGTGTTCATTCTCAACATGGACCTAGCCATCTATAAGGGAAAAAGGATATTGAGGGTATCACCCAACTTATTTAGATAGAGAAGACTTATTTATTTTCCCATGCTTCAAGTGGAAGGAATTTATTTCCATATTTATTTCCCATTAGGAGAGATATTGATGTATCTTTCAAAGCACTTTATTACCATTTTGGTGCCTACCAACTCACCAATGAAGTAGAACATGACCATCTGAAGGAAATTAATTCTAGATTTTCTTCCCATTAGAAGAGATACTGAAGCAACTTCAAAGTGATTTATTACCCTTTTAGTACATGCCAACTTTCTAGTGAAGTAGTACACAACCATTTTTTCATTAATGAAAAATCCCTTAAGTAGCTAGTGATGAGATGTGACGTGTCAGAATGTAGCCAAGAAATCAACCATACTAGGAATTACTAGATAGTGGTGGCATCGAATTGATCAACATTACTAATTATAGGTCTCGTCAAATTTTTTTGTATAAAATGCAACAAATTTAGCTTTTGAATGGAAAGAACACTCCCCAATGCCAATGCTATATCTTGTCAAGTTTGTGTAGCTTGAGGTAGCTTGTGGTTTGAAAGCACAATGGCACCATGTGCTTATGTGTCGGGATAGCAAGAGTATTATCTAGTTTAAGTTTATCACCAACTTTAATAACACTTAGAAATTTTCAAGTGATTGGACTTGCCTAAGATGAGCCTAAGACAAGCTCAAATGCACCTCACAACTAGCCTCTTTTTTACCATGTGATGGACCCACCAAAAATCCTAGCCAATCATGCAATGGCGATTCTCATCAAGATGTAGCAACTTTCACAATCTATGTAAAGGCAACACGTGGCATGTTACATAGGTAATTTTTCGGTGAAAAGGGAGACATTACTATCATTTTTTATTGGTGGTACACAAAACCACCACGTGCCACCACAACACTTCCCACTGTGCACTATGTGTTGGGTAAGTGCAAGAAGTTGAGTCCACAAAACGTGGAATTTTTTTGCCTTAGCCAAAAAAAAAAAATCGGCATTGCAAAAACGGGATCCCATCTAGTTTCGAGATCCTGACCCTAAATTAAAAATGGGATCCCACTTTTAAAAAAAATGGGATCCCATTTTCAAAATTTTCGTTTTTGGAAAATTTCAAAACGAGATCCCATATTGAAAATTTTCCAAAAATGGAAAGTTTCAAAACGGGGATCCGATTTGAAATTTTTCCATTTTGGAATTTTCTGGGATCCCATTTTGAAAATTTTCCAAAATGGAAATTTCCTTTTGATTTTGAAAACGGGATCCCGTTTTGTAGAACCAAAAATGGGATCCCGCTTTACAAAACGGGATCCCGTTTCCAAAAATTTGAAATTGGGTTTTCTTTGTAAGCGGGTTTTTGCCTTGTATTTTGGTTCGGGAAAAGCATTGGGAATCTGAACCTAGGCCTTCAACCTGGTTTGACTTGCAAGTTGAAGGTCCTTACAATGTCAGAGAAAAATATCGAGTTTGAATGTATGGCTGACAACTTTTTTTGCATAGTTTTTTGACGAAATTAAAACCCATTTTAGATGAGACAATGTAGATTCCAAATATATATATTTTTTTACAATTGGATTATTTTTTCTATTTTTCAATTAATTTCTAATGAAACTAGTCCATAAACTTTAAATATTAGGGTTTTTAAATATTTTAATAACTTTTGATCAACATAACATTTTGACGAATGGATTCCACAAGATCAAACTTTAGAAAATTCTTTTCAATTTAAAAAAAAAAATCAAAAAATGATAAGTTAAGGTCATCTTATGCGTGTTGTACATGACAATTTTTCAAAACGACAAATATTCCTAATAAAAAATTAACAAAAAAAAAAGTATTCAATAAAAAATTACAAAAAAATATCAAGAGCAAGCTTCAGTGAGTCACAAATCTTTTCCCAAAAGGATTTAGAAAAATATGATAATTTAGGTCAAAATATGGATGTACACGTGCATGGTATGGTAAAAAAAGGTGACTTTTAAACAGTGGTTTTTAGAAATGCCTATTGAAACTCAATTTGTACAATCTAAGTATTGAAATAAATTATATATTTGGAAACTAGACTCTAAGTACTACATTTTATGATAAGTGACTTTTTTGAAGATTCCATCTCTAAGTGCTTCAAATTTTAAGGTCAAATGTGTCAAATGTTGAAAATCAGGGAAAACACTTCCACTTTTTGGCCAAAAAGTGGACTCAACTTCTTGCACACACCCTCTTCTTGTGTGGGAGATGCTCATTTATGACAAGATTGCCAGCATAACCGACCAATCACACACCAATTCTTGTTTATGCTACATATGACATGTGGAATTTGTGTTGGGAGTGGGGGGGTTTTGGTATGTCCAAGCAACATTAGACACTTGGGGACACCACATGTTACCACTGTACTTTACAATTTGGGTTTAAGCCATCTAGGTCGATAGGAACTGTGAAACTTTAACTAGTGTGAATTTAACCATAAAGGGCTCATGGGTAGAAGTGAATGCCCACCCAAGGGCCCACACTGTTTGGTGATAGGTATTATTTGAAGAACTCAACATCCCATGCCTAGCACATTTAAGGCTATTGGTATGTTTTGGGGTGGGGACTGCACATTTTGGCAAGCATCAAAGCTTGAGAAAAAAGTGAACCTTGAAAGAAAATGGTCCACTAGTAAAAGCAAAGGCCTAACACCTTGTAGACACTTAAAAATGTCCTGAATGATACTACACACTTGAATCTGATATACTAACATCGCTTCATCCAAAAATTCATTCTCTTTTCACCTATTTGATTAAATAAGCCTAGTTATTTAACTAAATGCATCATTTTCATATATTGATCTAATTAATCTAATTAGGTTAATTCTTACCATTTCACACTAAAATTTCATCTAGTTTAATTGAATAATGCAAATTATTTAATTTAACCCTTTCCTTTATCTCCTCTCATTTAATTAAATAATCTAAATTATTTAATTAAATGTCACCACCCCTTTTCATTAAATAAGGATGTACTATTATTCCTCATCTTGCACATTAAAATTTAGTTTTAATTACTAAATTTATAATTTCCCCACCCATCCACTTGCATAGGGAATATTCCAAAGAAATATTCTCCTATTTGGCTCCAAAAAGGGAATGATTAGTTTCAAACAAACTTTGTAAAAAACTTTCAATGTTGTTACAAAGTGTATTTGTTTGAATCATTATGATTCCTTGTTGATTTCTTTGATCCATGTGATCTTTTATTCTCATCCATTGATGAGAATCATTGATCCATATTTCACCCTTGCTTCCATATTGACCATTGATTGACCAAATTGATCTCAACCCTTGATTCTTCATTTGGTCTCCTATAAATACTTCACCATTTGGAGAGAAATGGATCCATCTTTTGATAGAAAAGTTATGTTGTTAAAATTCATACTCACTTACATCCATATTTAGCATTTTTTAAAGCATTTTAGATTAATCTTCATCCATATTAGCTTAGGCATCCATTAATGGCTTCCGTTTTAGCTTAGTTTACATCCATTTTTAGCATAGTTTTGCATCCATGGCCTAGACCGTTGAATGTTGTTTCCATTTAGCATAGGTTGCATCCATCTCCATCAAGCATTTTAACATTTAATGCTCATATTTATCATATTAAACTGGTTTTGCATCCATGTTTCACACATATCTCATCAGTTTCATCAATTTTCATAAATACAATCGATTCTAGAACAACTTATATTCTCCAAAGGATTGGGAAAGGGTCACCATTCCACATCAATGCAATACCACTCCCCCAATGGGATAAAGTTTGGAGCCTTAGAATAGGTTTCCCTTATGTTTTATTGTTTTTCATGTTAGTTTAATGGGTTCTCAGTCTTTGAAATTTTGAATATCTCATTGGGATAATGGCTTAGTGGATTAAATAGGCTTTAAATTCATTTGGATCTAGCATAAGGGTACTAGCTTAATTCCTTCCGCTGGGGCAACAATGGGGCATCCAAAAATCAAGAATTATTTCTTTAAAAATTTGATCTTAGTAGCAATATTAATCTGAAAAGTGTCAATCTTTGAACCAATGTAACAAGTACCTCTCTTCAAAGAGGGGAAAAATCTAGACACTTAAAAATGTCCTAAATGATACGACACACTTGAATTTGATATAGTAACATCGTTTTGTTTAAAAATTCATCCTCTTTTCGCATGTTTGATTAAATAATCCTAGTTATTTAATTAAATACATCATTTTCGTCTATTGATCTAATTAATATAATAAGGTTAATTCTTACCATTTCACACTAAAATTTCATCTAATTTAATTGAATAATTCAAATTATTTAATTTAAACCCTTTCCTTTATCTCCTCCCATTTAATTAAATAATCTAGATCATTTAATTAAATGTCACAACCCCTTTTCATTAAATAAGTTAATTATTATTTAGATGTCCTATTATTCATCATCTTGCACATTAAAATTTATTTTTAATTACTAAATTGCTAATTTCCCCACCCATCCACTTGCATAGGGAATATTTCAAAAGAATATTCTCCTATTTGGCTCCAAAAAGGGAATGATCATTTTCAAACAAACTTTGTAACAAAATTTCAAAGTTGTTAAAAAGTGTGCTTTTTTGAATTATTATGAGACCTTGATGCTTTCTTTGATCCATGTGATCTTTGATTCTCATCCATTGATGAGAATCCTTGATCCATGTTTCACCCTTGCTTCCATATTGACCATTGATTGACCAAATTGATCTCAACCGTTGATTCTTCATTTGGTCTCCTATAAATACTTTACCATTTGGAGAGAAATGGATCCATATTTTGATAGAAAAATTGTTGAAATTAATTCTCACTTGCATCCATATTTAGCATATTGTTAAGCATTTTAGATAGTTTTAGCTTAAGAATACTTTAATGGCATCCATGTTAGCTTAGTTTACATTCATTTTAGCATATTTTGCATCCATGGTTTGCATCTTTGATATTTTTTTCCATTTATCATAGCTTGCATCCATTATCATCAAAGCATATTATCATTTGGAACTCATCTTTATCATGTTAGACTAGTTTTATACCATGTTTCATTCATATCTCATTGGTTTCTTCAGTTTTCTTAAATAAAATAAATTGAAACAAGCTCATATTATCCAAGGAATCGAGAAAGGGTCACCATTCCACATCATTGTGACACCACTCCCCTAATGGGATAAGATTTGAGGTCTTAGAATAGGGTTTTGTTAAGTTTTCATGTTTATAGATCATGTTAGTTTAATGACTTCCTAGTTCTGATGATTTTGAATATCTCATTGGGATCATGGCTTAGGGGAGTAAATAGGCTTTAAATTTATTCAGATCTAACATATTTAGTTCATACTATGACTATGGTCACATTTTGGTGCTAAAAGGAGGGCTATACTAATTGAATATGATGAATTTCTCTTTAGATTCCCATGGTCTTGATTTTGCTGAAATAATGATGCCTTTGTCAGGTGTCACCATATAGCGACACCTTTTTCTAGCATCGCCATATAGCAATGCATTTGTTAGGTGTCACCATATAGCAATACCTTTCCAACAATTACAATGATGCCTAATTAAATCCAGTGACATGTATTTAATTTAGCAACACTATTTCTTTTTGAAACTCATAAATTTAAAAATAGTGACGCCTTTGATATAGTGATGCGATTGTGGTCTCTATTTTTTATAGAGTGATGCCCATGAATTATAGCGACACCTTTGTGAATTATAGTGACGCCATTGTTGATACTGACATTTTTTACTAGTAAACAAAATAGAGAGCTAATTTTTGCATGTGCTTTAAATTTTTTATTTTATATGCTCTCTTATATCTTACTGACATCTAGTTTTTGTTTTTGAGGCTAATTGGTTTTGTAGATTTAAAAACATTTGAAGTGAAGAAGCATACTATTGTTCGTCCATGCATTGTTAAAAAGTGTTTTTATACTTATGGGACAATTATAACCCATCATATGTTGCTTTTATTTATGCTTTAGGACCAACTAATCTTCCATTTCCAGGTTTAAAATTTACTTTCAAAGTTGGTTAAAATTAGACCCCTACATCCCCATTTCACGATATTGGCTTGAAATTGAATAAAACAATCAAACACTTCCATTGGTGCTTAAAATAAAGTCATTTAGCTTTAGGGGGTTAAAATGAATGAGTGCTTTCTTTGCTTGTGTGCACTTGTAGTGCATATCCACTCCCCTTATGCTTCATGCAATCTTGGGTGAAAAGAAACACTCAAGTGTACGTTCTTTTCTTTGGTGCACTTGAAGTACTAGAACCTCTTAAAAAGGTGGGTAATGATGATGATATGCTATCACACCCAATTTTCAAAGATATTCCACTCAAGAATAAACCCTTGAGATCTCAATGCAAAAGAGAAAGAGATCTTGCAATAGTATTTTTCTAGGGATTGAATATGATATAATGAGGGGTTGACCACCAAGTTTAGACTTGGAAAGGATAATAAAATGCAAGATGAAATGCAAAACACTAATATGATGCAAACTTGAATTAAATGACCTAAAAATGCATATAAATTTGAATAGAAAGTTGTAGAACCAGAAGTGTGCACCTGGAAATTTGTAGAAGCTTGAATGAAGAATGGAAATGTTGTTGATCCTAAAATTTTGGCCTATTGGGACTCGTTCACTATTCTAGGCAACTTAGTCCCAGATTTGGATTTCTGCACAAGAGCAAGTTTTGAGCAAATGGGTATCCAAATCTGCAAAGATCTCTAAAAGACACCTATAGTGGGACTCATTCACCACTTGTGGCGAATGAGTCTAGTTTTGATTTTTAGAAATTCAAAGTTTGAATCTAGTCTTCTTAGTCTTCTCTTTCTGTTCCTCTAGGTTTTTGGATCTGAAACTCTGATTTCGGGGTTGTAGATGACCTTTTAGTGAAGATTATGACCTTGCAAATGGGGAGACAAATCCAACAAGCTTGTAACCTAATCTTCAATGATATTTCAAGCTCCAAGACACCTAGATCTACAATCACACAAAGAAAGAGAGATTTTTTTTTTATTGTTAGGGAATAGGGGTTTGCCTTGGTCAAACCCCTTTTAGGTAATTAAACCAAATTATGAAAGAATGAAACAAGGACATGAAACATGAAACATGGAAAATGATACCTTGAATGATGTCTTATAAATCTGCAACTCAACATGAAATGGCCATTAAGGATGTAGATCTTGATCTTGAAAATAGGTGTAGAACAATGCTTGGTCTTGGATCTTCAATGCTACATCACAAAACTAGCTGAATAACACATTTGATGCTTGATATACTTGACATGAGGATGGATCTTGAATTGCTGCAAAAATTGATGAAGAGTTATGCCCTTGAATTCCTTCAAAATGATCTTGAATGCTCACTTGATGGTCTTGTGAAGACTTGGAATGCTTAACTCTTGAATGCTTGAATTGATGATATGGATCTATGAGGAAATAATGATTTGAAAGCTTTTTTATATATGAAATGCACTCAAATGGACATTTATTAGATCCCCAAGGCCGACATAGAAGAAATTTGAACTTAAAACCTAGTTTTTCCTGTTCAAACCTTGAAAATAGCTCAAATGGGACTCATTCACCCCAAGTGGAGAATGGGTCCCACAAGGGCTATTTTTCTAGCTAAAGTGTCAGGGAGTGAAGAAATTAAGTTTATATGTTGATCTTATTGATATTTTGATTTGAATATTCCTTAGGATGTATAATATGGGGTCATAGGGGCCTATTAATGATGATATAAAGGTCATAAATGCAATATGGCCGAAAATCCAATGTGAAAGTGTAAATAAATACACTTTACAACACTAAATTAAGGAAAAATTTGGTCCATCTAGCTTAGAAGGGCCCAAAACTTAATGTGAATGTGTAAAACACATTACAACACTAGATTAGGTTCACCTTAGTTTACAAGCCTCCTAAATTTAACGTGAAGGTGTAAATAAATGCAATTTACAAAATTAAATTAAGGTAGAGTTAAGTTTATTTAGCTTGAAAATGTCCCAAGACCTAATGTGGATGTGTAAAACAGCTCACAACACTAGACCAAGGTGACATTAAGTCCAATTTACCATTAATTATTCCCAAATCAAGCAAGGAAAAAGAAACTTTTTCCGTTGTTCCATCTAGCCCCCACTTTAGTGAGAGGATGAACTTGCTTCAAGCTCACAGTAAATTAGACATTCAAGAGGGGTCCAAGTGTACTGATGTGGATGGTCTAGGATAAAAAATTTTGAGGAAGTGATCAAGCCCCCAAGATCCAAGATCCAAGATCCTAAGTCAAACCGACATAAGCACAAAAGGACACACATAGGGTGTATAATCTGCAACATCAAGATACAAAAACATGTTATGCCAATAACTAGATGAATGAATCTAACAAAAATAAACAAAAGTAAAAAGGTGGATCAAGCTTTGACTATTTTTCCAACACGATGTGGATCAGATCTAGGCTATTTGTTCAAAAATGCATACTCACTCTGAGGGAACAAAACTCTTGGTTATCTGTTGGGTGAGTAATCCAAGAAGGTGAGACACATACAACCAATATGTGCTCACACACACACACATGAGTGGCTATGGGGAAAGTCATGCCTCAGTTGGGATTCCCACTCAAACCATAGAAAAATTGATACCTCCTGATAACTTTGATAGGGCAACATTCAATAATGAACTTCACGCTTCATGAGGCAAGCAAAACTTTGAATGATTGAAACTCATGAACTTGAATAAGATGGCTCCATAGGCGTGCAAACTATATTATGCAAGGTGGCGATATAACTGATGTTGTAAGTGTGAAATAGTGTAAGATATGTTCAAAGGGATTTTTCTTAGTTCATGCAAGCTCTCTTCTTAGGGAAAATTGTGCTTAATGTCTCCAAGAGATGCCAAGTTAAAGAAATATCATGCTCTCTAAGGAAATCAAGCCCACTAACACCACTTAGAAGATGACACATCGCAAGAAGAAAGAAATATCATAGTGAAACATGAGTGTCGATGTATTCCCTCACTTTAAAGTATTTTCTAACACCATTATTGTGAGCAATTACTTTAAAGTAGAAAAAAAAGACACGAGAGCTTATTTAGAAATCCCTTTGCCAAGTCATATGTTTCCAATAAGCTATGTCATGAATAAGTATGTCACATGTGAGTCAACTTAAGGCATGTCATTCACATCCCAAGCTTGCTCTTATATGTACATGAAAGGTGATCAACTAGCCAAAAGAGACAATGGCAAGTGACATATGAGGACAAGGCTACCTAACCCCTTGCCCCCACTTAGTGCACGACAAGGGTGAGCTGAAATGAAAAGATGAACTAGGTGCTTCAACACAAGGAAGAGCACCACACTCCTTGAGATGTTTAATTTTATCACTTAAAGCCTTACATTCATTAGTGGAATGACCATGAACTCTGTGATATGCACAAAAAGAATGTAGTAAAATTTCTTTTGTTTTTGGAGGAAGCGATATCATACGATCTTGGAGGATTATTGACAAGATACTTTCTTGATCCAAAGAATATGTTCCTTTATTTTGTGACAAAGACATCTCTTTCTTGGTACAAGATGTCATACCTACGCAAGACTCTGTATATTGCGAGATTTTGTTCTCTCCTTTATAGGAGAGTGTAAAATCTAATGAACTCAAATCATTATTATTTTTCATGATGACATTGAAATTAAGTGAAGATTTCTCTATCTATTTCATTTTTTGCAAAGGATAACAACCAATACCACTAGTGTCTATCAATTCAAGATGCACTACTATTAAAGTTGGCTTAGAGGGATGTTTTGTAATAGTGTTTGTATCAAGTGAAGGCTTGTTTGATCGATTAATTTCTATGAAAGAACAATAACCAATACCATGATTTGTTTCTTGCATGTTATGCTTGATGGGAACACAAATACCTTGTTTTATAGCACCATATCCTTTTCCACTATATCCATGATGTTTCATTAGCTCATAACCTCTTCCATAAATTTTTTTCATTTCTTTTGGATTTGGTGGTTGTTGATAATTAGATTCATCAAATTTTGTTGTATAATTTGTTGTCATGTGTTCTAAAGTGGTTGAGGTGGATGCTTTCGAAGGGTCTTCCAAATTTTTTGTTGATATTATCACTTTTTCTTTTCCCTTTTTAGAGTCTTTGTTTATGATCTTGTGTTCACCCATGAATGTTGGTGTGAAATCCAAGTAACCTCAATCATCTTCTAATAGCTTCATGACCTCTTCAATGTGTTTTTATTTTTCTTTTTGTGGCACAGGTTCTACTTGTGTAACTATTGGTGTTAATGTTTTCAAGGGGTTCTCTTTGTTTTTCTCCAATTATAAGACACTATTTAATACTCATGATCAACATAAAGTGTGTACACTTTGTTGTTGTAGATGTATTTCATTTTATGAAGGGTAGAAGGCACCCCATTTTATTGCATGAATCCATGGTCTTCCTAAAAGAAGGTTGTATGAAAGATCATGAGGCATAACATGGATCAGTGTTTCTAATGTGGCCTTTCCAGTTGTAATAGGAAAAGTGATCACACCGAGTGGTTTCTTTCCTACATTGTCAAGTGCACTAATAGATAAAGAGGCTTGCTGAATTTTTTATTTGTCTATACCAAGCGTATCCAAAAGGGATACACTACACACATTAAGGGTGGAGCCATTGTCAATGAGGGCTCACTTTATCCATTTTCTCCTACATTGAGCTATGATTATGAAAGCATCATTTTGTTTTTGCACTTCCAAAGTGGGGAGTTCACTTCGATGGAAAACAATGTCAACATTTATTCCTTGAATCATGGCTGCTATGTCATTCGATTGTGCATTAGAAGGGATAGGAACTTGTTTCAAGGCACTTTGAATCATGTTGTGATAGTGAGGGAAGGCCTGAATAAGGTCCCATAATGATATCTTAATAGGAGTATTCTTTAGTTTTTCGACAAGATCATACTCCTTTCCACTTTATGTGGGAAAATGAGGAGGAATTGGTAAGATAGGATGAGTTAATGGGAGGTTTCTTGGTTGCAGATTGTTTCTAGTGTTATATGTATGAGCAACAGTACTTATTATGACTTGACTGCTGCAACACATTATTCTTAGGTGGGTAAAGGATAAATTTAGGTTTATTTTTAGTTTGTTGTTTGTGTGAAGATGGGTAAAGAATTAAAGGATTTTGAGGATGTCCCACTGGGTATGTAGGAGGTCCATTAATCAAGGGGGATTTGATGGACACTTACACATTCATAACCTGAGCGATCTTGGTTTGATGTTTTTTTAATAAAGGGAAATCTAGTGTCATCTTTTCACCATCATATAAGGAAGGAAAAATAATGTCATTTTTTTCCACCTTGATATCCTCCCTAAGAGGAGAGTTTCTAGGAGAACTAAAAATTGACTGTTTTTGACATTCAAGGATTGGTTCTTCCAAAATGACTTCATCAAAAATAGGGGAATGATCAATGGTTGGATTTTCTTACTTGTCAATGATGGTGTTTCCTTGTTCACTAATGTGGTCTCTAGGGGAAGAGAGGAAATCAAGATTCCCATTACTTTCATCGGTTGTATTTTCTATGATCATAGTATCTTCTTCACAACTATGAGAGATACTAGGAGAAGAAAAAATGTGATTGTAATGATCTTTTATTATTTCATTCCTTTGTTCCCTAATGTCTTCCAAAATAGGATAGATAGGAGAATGATCATAGAGAGGGTTATTATAGACTTTAAAGGTTTGATCATCCAACACCGACATATCTTCTTCACTTACACTTTCATCCTCTAAAACATTATCATGAGAGGGGAAGATGTTGGGAGATGAATAGGCTAGTTGAAGTTTCAATGGTTTCTTGTTGTGTTATGTTATCATTATGATTTCCTATGGTTGTTTCTTCTTTTTCATCAATGTCTTTCCTAATAAGAGAGGTAGAAGGAGAGAAACAACTAGGATTCTTGAAACTCTCATTGATTGGTTCTTCTATCACAAAAATATATTCTTTGTCAACAGGAGAGATATTAGGAGAAGAAAAAATATGATCGTTAGGAATGTCCAAGGTTGTATTTTCTTTCACTTAAACACTCTCATAGGGAGGGGATATGAACTTTTTCTTAGCATGCCTAGAAAGGTAAGGTACGAGCATTGTTTGAACAAAAATGAAAAGAACTTCTAACCATCTCATGCAATGCTTCAATAAAGTAAACAATACATATCCAAAGACGAAAAGTACTTTTATCCAATGTATGCAAAAATTTAGGAATGAAAACAATGTATATCCAAGAATGAAAAGCACTTTTATCAAACTTATGAAAAGTTTTTCAATGTAAACATTGTATATGCAAAAGTGAAAAGTACTTTTATCCATATCATGCAAAGTTTTAGAAATGTGAGCATTTTCAGATCTGATGATGCTTGTAATTAAAATGATTTCAAAAATGAGTAACCTAAATTGATGTTTTAGACCTAGATGCATAAAACAAATGTTCTTGAAACTTTCCAGACTTATATAGTATATGTTACTAACAAGATTATGAAGCCAAAAAATGAGGTTTTTGATATTGTAATAGGTAGTTTAAAATTTGAATTGGGACTGATTCACCTAAGGTGGTGAATGAGTCCCTGTAGTGATTTTTTTTTAATTTTTCAAAAAAATTAAGTGATTTTTCTATGCTTTTTAGTTTGTATGATATGTAACCTAAATGAAAATGTAGTTTTTAGATGTTTTTCAATGATTTGAGATGTAAAAATGCAAAAATTTGAAACCCTAGAACACTAATTAACTAATGAAAAGTCAATGCAAGCTAGATCTAGGATGATTATGAACTCCAAAAAAAAAAAAAGGTATTCTAAATGCAGGTTCACGAAAATGGAACCTCTTAAAAAGGTGTAATGATGAAGATATGATGTCACACCCACTTTAAAAGATATTCCACTCAAGAACAAACCCTTGAGATCTCAATGCAAAAGAGAAAGAGATCTTGCAATAGGGTTGCCCTAGGGATTGAATATAATATAATGAGGGGTTCACCACCAAGTTTAGACTTGGAAAGGACAATGAAATGCAAGATTAAATGCAAAACCCTAATATGATGTAAAATTGAATTAAATGACCTAGAAATGCACATAAATCATAATAGAAAGTTGTAAAACTAGAAGTGTGCACCTGAAAACTTGTAGAAGCTTGAATGAAGACTAGAAATGTTGTGACCCTAAAATTTTGGCCTATTGGGACTCATTCGCCATTCTGGGAAAATCAGTCCCAGATCTAGATTTCTGCACAAGAGCGCGTTTTAGGAAAATAAGTATCCAAATCTGTAAAGCTTTCTAAAAGAAACCTACAATGGGACTCATTCGCCACTTGTGGAAAATGAGTCCAATTTAGATTTCTAGAAATGCAAAGTCTAAATATTCTCTTCTTAGTCTACTCTTTCTGTTCCTCTAGGTTTCCAAATCCAAAACTCTGATTTTAGGAATGTAGATGACCTTTTGGTGAAGATTATGACCTTGCAAATGGGGAGACAACTCCAAAAATATTGTAACTTAATTGTCAATGATATTTTAAGCTCGAAGACACCTAGATCTGCAATCACACAAAGAGAGAGAAAATGTGTTGATTGTTAGTTAATATGGGTTTACTTTGGGGGTAAGTGCACCAAGATGGTTCCCAAAAAAGGGGCTTAAGTGGCCACTTTTTTTCTGAAATCAGGAAATACTGACCTTGGACGTGAAATTGAGGATAGCTACACTCAAAATTTTTTGATGGAACAAAAACAAGGCTCCGAGTCTACTTTCTAAACTACTAATTTATTTTGAAAATGGTTGAGATTAAGGGGTTCAAAAGAGGGACACACACAAATTGCTATTGTTTCA
>VDFB02344979.1:0-11115 GCA_007258455.2 Sequoia sempervirens | reverse complement strand
TGTACAATAATTTTATAAATTTTAGATAATAAATAATTTTATAATTTACAAAGTTTCCCATGGAACAATTCAATGGAACAAATTATATAAGTTGTATATAAGTGTATATAAGATTCTCGAACTTAATAATTCCATGAAATAGAGATAAGTTGTATATAATTGTAATTTAGGAAAAATGATTTTAAAAAACTTCACTGCATTTCAAATAAGGATTGAAAGCATATATGTGGGTTTACATGCAGCCAAAAAAAGTGAGAGATGATGCTATCAAAGTTTCTGGAACTTAAGAATTTTCCATGGAACAAATATGTACATATTATTGTAATTTAGGAAAAATGATTTTAAAAAAATTCACTATGTTTCAAATAAGGATTGAAAGCGTATATATGGGTTTACATGCAACCAAAAAAAGTGAGAGATGATGCTATCAAAGATTCTTGAACTTAAGAATTTTCCATGGAACAAATATGTACATATAATTGTAATTTACACAAAATGATTTACAACTATGTACAAGTTACTATAAGTTCTCATTTGAACATGTATAGGGTTACAAGTGGACTTGAAAACCATGGATATAATCTAAGTCAAAGATTATGGCTCAGCTTGCTCTTCAATAACATGTAGAATTTTTTGATGATCATCACTATCTAGTCTCCATTTTCTTCGGCCACGTGCATGTGGAACTGCATGAAGATGTAGAGTGGTAGCAATTATTAAGTGACTATATTGATATTGTAACTAAGGGTTATTTTAGAATTAGATTAGATCAATGGAGACCATAAACCCAAAGCAATTACAAAATAAAATGGAAGTAAACAAAAGAACTTACCATAAAACCGTCGAGACCTCTATGATTCACTTTTGTAACACCTTCTAACTTGTTGGTTGATGTGTTGCCCTCAGATTCGTCATGCGAGCAATCTGTAAATAAAGTCTAAGTTCTACACCAAGCTTTGAAGGATTTGATCAAAGTCTAAATGCCTAATGCCTATGACAATATGAGTGAAATGCCTATGCCTAAATATGCCAAGACTAAATGAAGTAAGATGACTAATGCTGCACAGTTTAATGTCTGAAATCCAATGCCTCCTTATGTCTAAAAATGAGAGGAAAATGGCATTTTATAGAAAATTCCATTTTGAATGGACATATGAGATTGAATGTCAATAAGGTGTCTTAATCAATGGCCAAAATTGAATGTTGTAGTATGGAATAGGGTTAGGTCAAAATTAGGGCAATGACAAGAAATGAAGGGTTGAGATTGAAAAATGAGATAATTCAATCAAGGGATGAAATTGAATGAGATGTCAAGAGATAAGATTTGATGTGGAAGATAAGATTGGCACAGACAAAGAGGTGATAGGAGAAATTAAATAATAAAAATTATTTAATTTAGGTGACCAATGAATAATTAAATAATTAAAATAATTATTTAATTATAGAGGAATGTGACAAAGGGAATCATTTTGAATTAAATAATTATTTAATTATTCAAATATAGTGGAAGGTGGATAAAAATTAAATAAGTAAGAATTTATTTAATTTTAGAAAGAAGAGGACTTAATTAGTGATGTAGTTAAATAAATAAAATTTATTTAATTAATCAAGCAAGAAATAAAGATATGAATTAATTAATTAAATAATTAAAATTATTTAATTAATAGAAGACATATGACTTCAGAAAATAATTAAATAATTAAAAATTATTTAATTATCAAATCCAAAAGGGGGGATGATGGAGAATTTAGAAGTCACAAGCCTAGGACAATTTTTAGTGTCTACATTTTGCCCCTCTTTGTCATAATGTAGCATGTCGCATTATAACAAAGAAAATCAGTCCAAAAATATGCCCCAGTGCAAAATAAGGTGAGGAAGAACAACAAGGAGGGTTACGATATGCCCCCTCGAGAGGAAAGATGGCTTCCAAGAACATGGGTGTGCTCTCGAAATGGACAAGAGGACTAGAATATGAAGAGACAAAGGAATGTTAGTGCAAATGATATGGATGATGAAGATGCAGACTAGATGAAAGAATCCTTCAAAACTTGCAGTAGGACTTTAATATTTATTGCTCTTAATCATCATTGGGCGGTAAAAATGAAACAAATGGACAACAAACACCATGATATGACATAGACCAAAGTGTGCAAGGTCATCCACTTGAAAAATAGACAGTCATAGACAAGGAATGTCCTAACTCATACTAAGGGCGAAGTTGCCCCAGTTTTTTTGTTAATACAATCCACAGATAGTAGTCAAAGAAAATAAAATAGGCTAGGAGACATCATCGCACCTCTAAATCCTTCATGTGACATCCTCGAGGTAGCTAGTAACATGACCACAAAGAAAAGACAGTAAAAAGATAAAACAAAATAGCCAAGATAGTCAAAAGATAAGACAAGATAGACCAAAAAGATTAACAACCATTTTATTTTGTTTGCCAATGTTTGTTTGCCAAAGATTGATTTCTTGTTGGTTTGACAGTTTTGACAGTTTAAGAGTTTTACCAATTTGACGGTGTTGATGGTTTGATGGGGCCTATTGTCAGGAAGGACACATCCTGAAAAGGCAAAGGACATTTTGACGAGGTCCAACTCCAAGAAGGACACATCTTGAAGAGGACCAAAGAGTGACGAGACTGACGTTGTTTTGACTAATATGTTTTGGCAAGTTGACTGATGTTGACTATATGATTGATTGGACTGTGTTGTCTATTTTGACCCATTTTGATGTTGATATTTCAAATGATTGTCTTGTGTCTGAGTTTGACTATGTCTGACTTATTTGACCACTATGACAATTGTGACAAATGCCATGATTTTATTTGGACCAACTTAAAAGGATTGACCTAATGTCTCGGGGACTCATCGACTGATGGCCTTTCCTACGTAGCAAATGTGCAGAGACAACGTAGTTTGACAATAACATGGACTGATTGACATGACTAACTTTGACTCCATTTTTAGGATTTTGACATTGATTTGGATGTTTTTGTGTTTTTCTTCAGGATGTTTTATGATTTTTAGGTTTTTCTTCAGGACATTTTATGATGTTTTTGGTCTTTTTTTAGGACATTTTATGATGTTTTTGTCTTTTTGTCATTTTATGATTTTTTTGGATTTTGATGTTTAAGAGGATTGTGACAAATGCATGACTGATGCTTACACATGAGAATCCAAGGACAAACATGATTGTGCCCCTAGTCAAGCTAAATACCAATTGACATGTGATGACAACGTTGTTTGACGTGGGAAGGACGCATCCCGAAACAACATGAGGACGATGATGATAATGTGACGAAAGTATGGAGGTCTATAGCCGGGCCAAGAATGCAATCAAGTAATGTTTTGGATAATGTGCTTGTATGGATTATACTCGTTGCATTTGGAATGACTTGGTTAGGACTAGATGGGATGATGATTATCCTTAGACCGTTTGACAAGGGAAAGCCAAGATAGGTGACATGCATGAAAGGATGAGAGGTGGCCTTGGTAAAAGATGAGAGACATGAGACTAATGGAATTGTCATATGATTTTAAAGGACTATGTTGTATAAGGACAATAAGACTATGACAATGAATGACATGATGTTTCATGAATCGTGTATGACCGAAGGATAGACATGTCAAGAGTTTTTCCAAAGCATGATTTATTTGTGCCAGTTTTATGTCAAGATCGAGGTAAGTGAAAAAAATTTGTGGAAATGATAAGACTAAGTTTTCTACAAATGAGACTATATCAGGATTTTGCACTGCAACTTCTAAGTCTTCTGCATATACTCGTTCATTTTGGTCTCTTTGTATGAATGGTTCAAAAGGGTTTCATGATGAAGATGTAATGTTCATGGAAGATTGAATGTTCATGTTGTGAAATGGGTTGGAAAAAGTCCAATGTTGGTTTGTGTCATAAGTTCAAAATGAGGACTAAGGAAAAGTCTGAGTTGTCTAAGGTCGATTGTTTGTGTCCAGATTTGTGAATGTTGTGTATATTGTTTGAAAATCAAGAGAACACTTGACAAGCACAATGTTTTGGTGTATGCAAACACACATAGGACAAGTACAATCCTAGGTTAGGCCAGGACAATATTCGCTAGATTCCATGTGGGTTTCCTCAATCGCATATCAATAGCATGTGAATTCAGAAGCTTGGTTGCATGGGCTCCCCCTTATAGTGCACTCTCTTCTTAGGCCAACCAAGCTTCCAACCCCCATGAAACTCCCATGGTAGATTGATCACCTCTACCACAGATTGCGAAAGTGTGGATGCCTTCACACAGACCAGTGTTGCGCTCACAAATAGAAGGTTTTTGGTTTACTACACAAAGGTGTTTAGTTCGAGACCCCTGTTTGAGTGGGCATACATGGGGCAAGAGATTAATCACCAATTAGGTGGCACTCCAGCCTGAAGAGGTTAAGCTCAACAGGGTTTATGGGAGTACTACTCTGTCCGTATGACACATCCGCACTCGTAATCTTAGGTTTTCCCTTAAGATTCACATTTATATACCAGTCGGGGGTAGCTTGGCTTTAGCTCCATTGTCAGTTTGAGTCTCATTGAGCTGATGAAATCCCCAGGAAGGCCCAATTTCTAGAGTTAGTAACCGTTTCTCTTACACCTAGGATCGCACGAATGCGCAAGGGGAGAGGATACTTTGATATACCAAATCATGAGGGTAATAACACATAAAAATGGGTCTGGTTTTCTGATCACTAAGTTTTCACAAGGTGAGAGCATACTCACCTACCATTTTGCAAACACAATCAGAAACTTGCAAACAAAATTCATTTTAGAGCACCAAAGGAAATGTTCCTAAATTAAAAAAATGCAAACAAGTGGTTTGAGAGATAAATCTTCAACAAACATAGCTGCAAAACCACATGTCAGTAGTTTGAATATGTCTTTGACTATCGATCTGCAAAAATAGTTAGATGCTCCTTTTTTTTTCCACTTGATCCAATGTGTCCTTTGAAGTGTTTATTTTCTGCACATGCACAAAACCAACAACAAACCCTAACAAGATAATGGATCACTACTATTAGAGGGTTAGCTAGTCAAGACAAATCTGATTTTTAGAAACTTTTTTTATAGTAAAATGAAAAATACAGAGAATAAAGCATGTCTAAAATCTCAAGAGGTTTCCAAAAATGTAAATAAATAAGAAAAAATTGTTGTTTTGAACCTGAAATTAATTTTTTATGAAAAATCATAAAAAAATTATAAAAAATACAAAACAGCTCCAAATTTTTTTATTTTTTTACTAAAGTCATATTCTATCATTCCAAATGTATACAAGCAATTTTGTGATCAGATCTACAACCGTTTGTGAGATATAGGTAAATATGTGTGAAACCCTAATTTTAAAAGATCCGTTGTTTGACTAATAATTGTGCATCCAAATTTGAAAGATAAAGAATAGACCCCTATTAAAATTTAGAGAGATTTCCAGAAATGTAAACCTATCTAAAAAAAATGATAATTTTCTCTCAAAATTAATTTTTCATGAAAAATAGAAATTTTTTTATAAAAAACTCAAACTAGCTTCAAAAAATCTGATTTTTGGAATGGAAGCTCTAGACATTGTCTCCAACTTGCAAAAAAAAATTTGTGAAAAAAAAAATAGCCATTTGAAAGTTATGGTCGACTCTTTAGAAACTAAGGCTTTATCCACAATGATGTCAAACCTGCAACAAAAATCAAACAAAACCTGCAACAAAAGAATCAAACTCCAAGATTTCTCAAAATGTGTTAAAATATGTCAGGTTCACCAATGTATCAATGGGTTTGTTTTAGAATTAGAATAGATCAATGGAGACCATAAACCCAAAGCAATTACAAAATACAATGGAAGTAAACAAAAGAATGATTATACCATAAAACCGCCGAGACCTCCATGATTCACTTTTGTAACACCTTCTAACTTGTTGGTTGATGTGTTGCCCTCAGATTCGTCATGCGAGCAATCTGTAAATAAATTCTAAGTTCTACACCAAGCTTTGAAGGATTTGATCAAAGTCTAAATGCCTAATGCCTATGACAATATGAGTGAAATGCCTATGCCTAAATATGCCAAGACTAAATGAAGTAAGATGACTAATGTTGCAAAGTTTAATGTCTGAAATCCAATGCCTCCTTATGTCTAAAATCGTATGCCTCCTTATGTTTAAAAATGAGAGGAAAATAGCATTTTATAGAAAATTCCATTTTGAATGGACGGATGAGGTTGAATGTCAATAAGGTGTCTTAATCAATGGCCAAAATTGAATGTTGTAGTATGGAATAGGGTTAGGTCAAAATTAGGGCAATGACAAGAAATGAAGGGTTGAGATTGAATTATGAGATAATTCAATCAAGGGATGAAATTGAATGAGATGTCAAGAGATAAGATTTGATATGGAAGATAAGATTGGCATAGACAAAGAGGTGATAGAAGAAATTAAATACTAAAAATTATTTAATTTAGGTGGCCAATGATTAGTAAATAATTGGAAAAATAATTATTTAATTATGAGAGGAATGTGACAAAGGGAATCATTTGAATTAAATAATTATTTAATTCAAGGAAGATTCAAATGGACAAATTAAATATTAAATTTTAATTTAGGTGACCAATGAATAATTAAATAAATAAAGATATTATTTAATTATAGAGAATGTAACAAAAGGAATCATTTGAATTAAATAATGATTAATTCAAAAATTCAAAGAAAATGGACTAATTAAATAAATAAAATTTATTTAATTTTAGGAAAGAAGACAATTAGTGACATAGTAAATAAATATTTAATTAATCAATCAAAAATAGAATAGGAATGAATTAATTAAATAATTAAAATTATTTAATTAATAGAAGACATATATGACTTGGAAAATAATTAAATAATTAAAGTATTAATTATCAAATCCAAGCGAGGATGATGGAAATTTAGAAGTACATAGCCTAGGACAATTTTAGTGTCTATAGATATACCTTGTTACCAGGTTGATAGTCAACAAAATGAATCCCATGCTGAAAAACTTTGACTTGTTTTAGATGTCCCTTGCACTACAACAAAACCTGCATGGTAAACATGAACCTAAGGTAAGACATATGAACGTGTGCAACATTTTTATGCTCAAGCTTTGTACAATATATATTTAATATTTATAATGTAATGTACACATGTGAATACAATGTATATAAAATTTTAAATTCAAACTCACTTGTGGGAAATAACATTCCATCACTTGTTTAAGGTTTTGTTAGCTTATTCCTCTCTTTTGTGCAACACAATAAATAATAGCTAACACCTTCGATGTTTCTAGGCTCTGCTATGACTGCAAAACATCTCCTGTACACCAAATTTACACAAAAAAATTCTAAAAAAATTAGAAATGTCTCTAAAGATCATTAACTAGATATTTATAATATTTAAATTATTGAAAACTTACACATGTGTACCTTTTCTAACCAATCCTGAAATATGGTCATAATCAATTGAAGTCAAAGGAATGTCTTCAAATCTTTCTTCCTCGTTTTCATCATAAGTTTCTAAAACAACTAGTGGCACTATATCCCATTTACCAACATATCCAAGTTCTTGATTGTTGTATGCATAATCAAAGTTTCCCTCAATGCACTCAGTGAAAAAACAAGAGTAATCCTTTGTGTCTAATATCCATCCATGGTGACTATCTATACTCCTAACACAATGAAAAAATCTTGTTTTTTCTACCCAATTGCATCCATGCATCAATCTTTTATCCACACCTAGATACATATGTACAAAAAAAAAATGTGAACAAATATGTATATATATATGTATTAAATTTAAATAAATTCAAAATTTTGATTTAATGTAATTTATACATACCTGATATCTCCCATAACACTCTATGTGGAATGTGTCAGTTTGTTCTTGAAGATGTGCCGACCAAATTTGATGCAAAGTGTTTCTTGCACCATTCAATAACATCATGTGCATTGTCTAGACGATCTTCTGGATAACTCATTTGATGCTTTCTTAAAGCTCGTTTGATGCAAGCTCCTACTCCATCATGCTCACTCTTTTAATTCCCACTCTCAAAAAAACTCCAAACATGTGGTATTTTGTAGATTTTATGATATCTACAAAGTGCATAGAATGGCCATGAATATTTGAATTGTATCGCATATCCATCTAACCATACAAAATGATTTTCAAATTTTACACCCCTGCTTCTCAAGTTCTCAAAAAATATTGTAAAGCAATGTGTGGAAAAAAAGTGTGTCATGCTCTTTATCATCACTAATATAAAAAGTGATATTCTTTCTTAATGGCTTGTTCTTCATCTATACTCTCAACACCATCCAATTTTGATTGTGCATGTCGATAACACACATGAACCATAATAGTGATCTGCTTTGAAATGTAATACTCTGATTGAAACTCCTTTTGATGTACAAAGGAGTAATTTTCTACAAAGTCAACTACTGATAGAACTGTTCCACGTGGGAAAGTATCTCTCAATGTTTGGAATTGTTGTGCTTGCCACTTAGCAAAAATGGAATGATGCATGTATGGTCGTACCAATTTTCAAAAATATTCCATAAATTTTCCAATGGGAATCTCCTCTTCTACATAGTTCAACCTTGTGGATTCTTTCCCAAAATTTGTTTTCAACTTTACATACTTGTACCTGTATCAGTAAAATATGTGAATAACTAATAAACCACACTTGATCAATGAACCATTGCATCAAAGAGAATCCAAATAACAATCTATGAGAAATTAAAACAAATAAACTCTCTAAAAATAATACTTACCTCTTGCAATTTACTGTCTTTGTTAGGTCAATATCCTCAATTCTTGAAGGAAATTTTTCCAAATTTCCACGTCTCACAAATTCCTTTTATGCAATTTATTTGAGGTCCATTTTCATGATCACATAATATAGAATTTATGAACAAACTTGTCTATTTAGGAGGTGCATTTTGAAACCCACATCTTTCTTCTCTCATCTTTCAAAACACCTAATAGTAGAAATCAAATTCAATATGATAACGACAACAACAAGTTTCAAAAAACTTGTTTATCTTCACATAATATGGTTTTAACATTTGAAACATTGTTTTCCCAATCTTTATATGAGGATATGCATTACAAAAGTTCATATGCATCTCAAATTGTGTTATGTCTAGCCAATGTTTGATATGATTCTCATAAATACTAGGTCCAATCCTATGTCTCATAACATCTCTAGTATTTGATGATGGATGATTCTGATCATGCCAAAAACCTAAGACCAAGTTCCTAACAACATCTTCAATCCTGTCAGAATGGGGAGCTCTACACATAATTGCCCAATTTCCTTCTAAAATCTCATCCAAAAAGTTTCTCTTTTTCTCATATTTTATTAATGTGGTTCTACTATAACCAATTTCAATTGAAAGTGCATACATTTTTCTTTTTCTTGCTCTATCTTGATGTACAATAGATGTCAACATCACCCTTCTTGTAGTGGCCTTATCCACTGATCAAGATCCTTTCCCAATGGAATCTAAACCCTTTTAAACATTTTGAACAATATCCTTTTGTAATCCCATGTGTTTCTTCTTATTTGATGCTGAATGTACACCCAACAATTGTAATGACTCTTTGAGCTCATCATGAAGAAGTAAACATGATAACAGATGGGTTTTCAAGTGTATCAAAGATGATTAGAAATGATGATTGATAACCCATTTACAGATTTGATCATTGACCTCTTTCTCTTATTATAAGGCTAAGTTGGCACCGTATTTCAGTTTCTCATATCATTTTCAAGTAAGTAGCTAATTTCTATGAGAAATTTGTTTTCCCTCTTTCTTCTCAACTAGTTTTATGCTCATCCGCCTGCCGATGCGAGTGATCCGGCCCTCTCCAGCAAGCATTGTTTGAACTTGTGCCTCCTCCTATCTTCAAGGACCAATGCATTCTTGGGTAAATTCATTTTATCCAATGTCTAGATTTGGCTCAACTTGAGCATGAAAACTTCCTACTTGTTGAGCCCTTCCTACATGTCACAAATTATTTTTCAAACAAAAGTGAGAGATGATGTTATATAAGTGAAGTTTATGTATGCAAGCAAACAAACTGATAAAACATGATGCTATAAGTGAGAGAAGTTTGTGCTAGTTTTATATGCTCATCCATACTAGTAGAAGGAAGTGATCTTGACCCCTCTCCAACAAGCATTGTTTGAAATTGGGTTTCCTCCCTAACTTCAAGTTCCATGTGTTCTTCAATGGATTCATTTGATCCAATATCTAGATTTGGCTCGACTCCAGCTTGAGGAATACCTAGAGCATAAAACATAAAAATAATTTGAGAATATTGAAGTGATGAAAATAAAAGACCAAAGACAAAAACACAAATATTGAAACAAAAAGAATTGGCTTAAGGAATTGGAGTCAAGGATCATATAAACATTGTAACTTGCATGACCAAGATGACTTGAGGACATTTAAAAGTATTTATAGTCATTCAAATTACCGTACCATGATTGAAACCTTCAAAACAAATGTGTGTTAGACATAATTTAAAGAATAATCTATCATATATAACTATTATTCCTTAGCACCATATAGCTTGAGTTTTGATGTATACATGTGTTAGTCTCTAGAAACCCTAACATTGCATTGGCTTTAAGTATAATTTGAGTTCTAATTTTCAAATAATTCTTGAGCTTAGAATTGGGCATTTATTAAAATATTTAAAAAAATATTTTTTAAGGAACTATTGATCATTAGATTAAATTCAATGGGAGTTTAGAAAAATCTTAAGCTAATTAGATGTTGCAATGTAGATTGGATAGGGGATATTGATCACCAAATATCAACATTAGAATGCTACTTCATTATACATGAAGGTGTAGTTTCATGAATAATTAAGAAAAAATAATGGTTTCTTTCAAAGTGCAAAGTTAGAATATATAGGAATTTGCAAAGCCATAAAATAATTAATGTGGTTGAAAAAATTATGAAAATCAAAGTGGCATAGTGAAGGACACAAAATTTAAGGTTTCATTAGAGAACTAAGCATGTATTGAAGTACACTATCATTTTCTTCATGAACAAAGTAAAGAGAAAATTGTGTAGATGCAATACTCAACAAT
>VDFB02344977.1:0-26078 GCA_007258455.2 Sequoia sempervirens | reverse complement strand
AGAACAATGAAAGGAAGGCAGACACGGAGTCAGGAATGAACTTGGAATAGGAAAACTTCGAAAATCCTTCACACCCAAAGTTCATTCCAATTTCGGTCCCACAGAAAGGACAAACATGCATGGACATCAGAAGTGGGAGACGGGGCCAAGAATGAACCGTAAACCTTTTACAAAGTTTTGGGTGCAGTTCCAATTTTGGCTCCAGTCCCAACAAAAGACCAAAAAACAAAGAGAACAAGCACGAAGGGAAGCGGGACCATAAAGAAAAACCGAACTCGGCCCAAACAATGAACAAAAGAAAAAACAAGGTGAATGAGCGGAGCCAGAATTGAAACAGGAAGAGGATTTGGAATTTTGAGAAAGTTCCAAGTCTTGTTCCAACTCCAGTTTCGCTTCAGCTCGGTCCAAACAAAACATAACGAAAACAACAAACAACCCAAGAACAGAAACAGACCCGCGAGCACAAAACAAACCGATAGAACAAAACAAGAAACAAGGTAAGAAGGTGGAATCGAAGGCAGAACAAAACCTGAACTAGGAACTTTGAAGAAAAGTCCAAAGTACAGTTTCAGTTTCGGCTCTACTTCCGAAAGAACAAAAGAAAGGAAGACTTAAGAGAAAAAACGAACAACTCCTAAGACCCAAACAAGCAACCAAAGACAAACAAACCAAAAGGGGGGCCCATTTAGTTCCAAAATAAAATGGGGTGGTTATGCAAGGCATACTAGTACCTACTTTCTATTTAGCTCTTATACAAAGTAATCAAAATTCAGCCCCAATTATACCCCCATACCAAACTGTTTAATGTAGATTAGCCTACCTCCTCAGCTTAGCATTATGGTTATGGTTTATTCTTAGAATAATTAGGTTGATGCAGTGGCTATCATATCATCACATTTATCAAAAAGGTTCATCCACACTCCTACTTTATTGCTAAGGGATTCCCCCCTACTTTTATCCCCCCTATCAATTATAGACTTTAATAGTAGGGTCCCTCAAAGCACGTTACGTATAGATTGCGAAGTGCATTACGTATACATGGACAGTTTCCTGGGGTGGGTTGAATAGACTATAGATGGGACGAAGTTGATATGGGATAAACTTTATTGAGGGGGTGCTTGAACTGGGGTAAGGTTCGCGATGAAAAATTGTATGCTTTCAGAGAGGACATTTTATCTAGGAACCAAAACCCCCTAAATATTTCATAGAAGGGAGAGTTGAGCCCCATCCATGACAAGTTGGGGGTTGGAAAGAACCCTAAGGGAGTTGATCGTTATTTCATCATCAACCTTTATTATGTAGAATGGTTCCTCATCACTTTGGATGTGTGTGTATCGTTTGACATAGACATTCAAGTGTGTGAAGCTATCTATGATGTTGAGAGTGCATCCACCACATACCTGTGGTTTAACTTATCACATTGGGGTCCATGTGGAAATTGACTGGATAAGAAGGGCGATTGTTGCTCGGATTGTGGTATTGTTTCTAGAATTTGGGTAAAGCATGTTTTTGTTTGCTTCTATAAAAGTTGGTAATAGATGAAAAGGACAAATATGAGTTGGGGAGGGAAACATTCACTACCTCGGTTTGGAATAACTCTAATTGTTGGTATGCCAATATTAGAGTGTCACCCTTGTCGTTGTACGAGCAGTGTCGACTACTCACGTGAAGAGCTCGCACTAAAAAACCTTCCCACTATTAAATGATGGAAGGGTGGTTGTTCTTGTCTCCTAACAATTTTACAAATAGGTAATTGGCTATTCCTTCCAAGATTCCAGTTGGGGTGACTAGAGTGAAAGAATATTGAACTGAGAATTAACATGATACAAATCAAAAATTATTTTGAGATGATGGAGCAGTTTAAGGTAGTCAAATCAATCAAGAAAGAAAGATCCCCTAGGTGATTCTTTGTTTCATTGCAACTTTGATTTTGGGGATTTTGGTAGGAGATATCGTATTTCATCATGGAGAACAACTTGGAAATGATTCCACTCCTACACTCCATATTTGGTTGTTTGGCGTTGGTTATATGATGTGTTCGATGCCCTCTGTTGGTTCTTAGGTCTGTTGTTATCGTTTGTGAAATGGATTTTTATCCTTATGCTTAATGGGCTCTCCATTTTGCGGGGCGTTTCTCAGATCTTGAGCTAGGAGATCCTCTTGAGCTAAGAGATCACACAGAAGAACAAAATATTGTTGTTTTGGAGATGACAACAATAGTAGCCGCCTCCTCGGCGCAGCTGGAATTGGAGGTGGGAGGCACAATGACAACTATTAGGGTTGATGAAATGGTGGAATTAATCAACAATATGAGGGCATTTTATACTATGCCCTCTACTTCCAAACCAAATTGCTTGGGGGTGAAAGACCAGGTGGATTTATTTAGGGCTCTCGAGAAACAATGGTAATAACTCTATGGTTCCAACACTTTGCAAGAGATTATAGAACAGGTAGATTGCCACCTCTTTTCTACAGTAGTGGTGTATAATTTAAGGTTGCATGTGGATACTTAGTCTACCCGTTTTGCTAGGGCATGGTCTCCCGAGTTAGCGGCTATACTAGGGAAATTATGTGATGGTTTTGAGGTCTCATTGCTCCCCAACGGTGCTCCTAGTGTATCATCTACCATTGTTAAAAGGTAGAATACTTATACTCAGTTGAGTGAAATTCCTCGAGGCAACCGATGATTCTAATGATGGTTTTCATAGCTTCAACATTTTTTAGTCCAACATAAATGAGATAACCCAATGATTGACCTTCCACCTCGTAATACAATTCATCTTCAAGTGCCCAATAGTGATTGGATGTCCCCACCCTTTTGACCTTTCCTTAACAAAGGTGGGGGCTTGGCTTCTCTTAGTGGTGGTGAGGATAGAGACTAGTGTTTGTACATGTGACGTATAGTAATGGGGTGGCCCCCCCTCTATTGGTTCATGACCCCACCCCTTATTCTTGACAATTCCCACCCCCATCTATATCTTGGAAATCCACCCTCCAAAAAGGAGATCGATTTGAGACTATTACTATTGCCCCATAGGGTGAGTGGGTGGATATAGTTCCAGGTGGGAGGATATAGATTGGGGTGGGTGGGAGGTGGAAGTGGAGATTGACTCAATTCTTCCCCTCCCTATCAATTATGCCTTCCTTGATTATGGTTTTGTCGTTTCATCTTTCTTCTCGAGAATGAAACCGCTCTAACGATAGATGAATGAACGAATGTAGGGACTGAGTAATAGAATTATGTGATATGATCAGTTGGCCTTCTCCCCTAATTTATTCTAGATCAACTAATCAATATGTCCTATCAATCCAAATGCAACGATTCAGGTTTCTACCCAATTAATATAGTTATAGAAGGTTGGGCCACCTCAAATATATTATTCCCATCTCTTTCTATGCTCAAATTGGGTTGGGTGGGTAGATGATAGTTTTCCATTGGAGTCTTAATTCGAGGAGATACTAGTTTCAAAGGAATCTCTTGCATTTGGTTTGGGAGGGTCCTATCTCCTATAGTTAGTGCTACATGAGGAAATGATTGATTGATCGACCAAGGTTCTCTTGCTCATTGGATAGCCAAATGGTAGAAGAGTGTACTAGCCGAAGGAAGTGAGCTCAACCTCCTGAGGTCTCTTTGTCTTTGAAGGTATCTTTTGAAGGGTGTATTGATAAGTTTGGAGTATTTTGTTGGCTTCTCAGTATATTCGCAATGCGGATTCAAAATTAGATCAAACATGAGGAGAGTACATTCAAATAGTGTTGTTGTTCAACCTTAGGTAAAGTACCTACTAGATTAGGATGGTTCTAAAAAAAGCAGTATATCTTTTTTTAGGTAGGGAGGTAGGACATGGTAAAAGGAGGAATGTGGCATGAAAGTCTCTTTTCCCTTTCCAATCACTCTAAATTATTCAATATAGGAAGTGAAACCAATAATTGGAGGGAGGGGCCCCCTAGGCTTGTAAGTAATTATTTATTCCCTAACCTGACCCAGAAAGCTCTAAACTCCCCATTTCTTTATGCAAACATGTCGAGGTTAATGCCTCCAGTAGGGAGAAATTCCTTGACCAATAATGAACGAATGGATGACCAAACATAAGAGTAATGAGGGAGTCTCAAATGCCAAATTGGTAGGGAAAGGGGTAGGGTTAGTCGCTATCACTAATATTGGCATTAACAACAAAACAACTTATAGAAACACAACACCAACATAAGTGATTGATTGGTGTTACTGTGTGTGTGGGATTCGAACTACAATGCCCAAGGGTTCTAGGAAAACCCCCAGATATAGTAGGGCCCCACCCACCATCTAGAATTCCCTCCCACAACTCAATTCCCCGCCAACTATGTATATCTAGGGTTGGGTGGGAAAATTTAACCCCGCACCCATCCCCACACATGTGCTCCATGGGTGGATATAATATTGGTCATTGCATCAAAATAATGGTCATTTTTTCCATCATTCCAATATGATATATACTTTATACATAATAAGCTCATTAGACCTCTTCCATAAGCTCTTCGAGCTATTAGTCTAAATGGTTGTTCAAGCAAGTATTGGTTGTAGCAATTGTTTCTCTAGGTAGTTGGTTGTTGGTTGTGAATGAGTGGCTCATTCCTCCACACTTTGATGGGTTCGCTTATTGCAAGTTGTAATGGGTTAGCTCTGATCTATTGTAGATTCCATAAGAAAGGATGGATGAGAATTATTTATATAAAGGTGGTGGTTTGAAAGAAAAGTGGATTATTTAAGCACTAATTTAGGTTAGTTTTTTTGGATTACCACTGCATCCAAGGTGGGTTGTATTAGATTGATCAAACTACTATACTATAGATAGATATGTTACATATAGATTGAACAAACTATTTATTATAGATAGTTAGATAGTGCCCACTTTTTTTGCCAACTCCAAGGCTCCCCACTTAAAATCCTATGTTACGTAGGGATATAATCAACCATACCACATGCCTTATTATATAGTAGAAAAGTATAGTGACAACTCGACATAAAGCATGGGAACAAAATACAACCAACAACGGATAAATGCATGTTTTCTTACCAAGAGTTTGGGCAAGAGAAAGGGAGGAGCTTCATACCACTAAAGCGAAAAAGTGGATAACATTAGCTTAAATGTTACCTCCCTCATAAAACCACCTCCACCAAAGGGATTTATTAGCCAAACTTCACCCCCTAATTTTAAAGCAAACACATTTTACCAATTTAAGTTGTCGAACAATAGAAAGCCCTATAATTCCCTCTCACCCATTGCAAATGAACTTTAAGTCCATTCACTCAAAACAGTTAAATCACTTTGGGAGCCTACCCACCCCCCACCCAACCCCATACTATTTTAGGAGGGATCTCTTCAAAATTTATAAACTTTGACTAGAAATAGTAGTTAATACTGATATGTTCCCACCAATCAATATCGATTCCATCTTGTATTTGAGAAAATGTAGAGGTCCAGGAGGAATCTCTTTAGTGCTTTACAATTCATAGAGGAAAAAGGGCAATGCATGTTGGACCGCCCCTCATGCCACTATTGTTGATACTGATTATTGCTATTGACTACTATTCTTGGATATTCTTCTTTCCCAAGCCAACTATACCACTCACCCATCCCCACAATAGGTTAGTTCCAAGGGTAGGTGGGAGGATATAGATTGAGTTGGGTGGGAATTGTAGTTGCTACACTCGCTATAAATTAGTAAAGCTCTCAATTCATCTATTACACTTTCACTTCTCGACTATTTGTTGCATCCCACATCTCACTACCCTTCACCATGGCCCTTTTTCTTTTAGTCCTAAAACACGTCAAAAATGCGCTTTTTTGTTTCTCCTGAGGATTTGAGCACAACCTTAGTCCATGCCCCCCGTTTCTTCCCGTCCATCTGTTTGGGACGTGTTAAAACCAAGAATTAGGATTCTAGATTTTAAGGTGAGGGAAGTAGCAGCTACAACTGTGGGGGAAGAAGAAAATACTCTCAACAAAGTAGGTGGAAAAGGAAAGGGCAGAGAAAAGAGAGAGGGAGAGGAGGGGGTTGCAATAGTGGAGGCATGAGCTTCAAAGGGGAGAGAGCATAACCCTCGGACCTCCCAATAGGGGAGGAAGAGGGGAGTATTATGTTACTTCCTGGTTCAAATCGTCTTCTCCTGACAATCAATTCCTCCCCTCAAAGAGCTCCTTGCAATATTCATTTAACCTCCAGATTTTATTTTATTGAATAAATCCCCCTTTTCTTTTTACCGTGTAGCACCTTAATTTTGGGGTTTTGTTCTCATTTTAATGACATGCATTTGACAAAACTAATCACATTTTCAATAAATATCCTCTATTAGTGCCTTTGGAAACACTTAAACCATACAAACTCCTTTCTTTTGATTCATCTCAAGTGAATCTCCAATAGAAGTTTATTTTGAAACCTTGTTAGCTCCTGCCAATGGTTCTAGTACCATGTTCTACTATCGATGCATGAGCTTTTCTATTTCAAGATGTCAATTGTTCAAGACTATCTTTCAAGCTTTGACAATGGTGTTTACCACTAGAAACTTTCTATTTTTCCAATAATTTTTTTCATTTTTTCATTTTTTAGAGGTTATAAAATGTAGAACAAGCTTTTACAAGGTTTTGAAAATGTTGTCGAGAGCTTTTAAAAGTTTTGAAACCATCTTGGACCTCTATTGTCACATTGAAAAATGCCTTCCTTCACATTCAAATGATATAGAGAAACTCTTTGGCAACAACCACAAGTTCTAAAACCTAAACAAAACTCTGACATATGAAGATCACAAACTTTTCTTTTTGAAATCAAAGAGGTTAAAAAGGAGGATGTCAAGCATCGACAAGGTTTCAAAAACCTTGTTGAGTGTTGAAAAGCTATGAAAACCATTTGTTCCAACATAGGTTATAGAATCTCTTTTGTTCATCAACAACTTAACATAATTTTGTAAGGAAAACACACAACTATAGGACAAAAACAATTTAAAGGGAAAAAATAAAGGTTGAAATCTAAACTTAGGAAACATCTTCTTCTCTAGAAAAACAAGCATATTTTTTATGTAATTAGAATTTCCTAAAAATTTAGGGAATGAAACATCAGTTATTTTATTTTCAAGGGATCTGTAACAATAAAAAAAATTTAGATATTTTCTTATGAGCAATTTTTTAAACCATTATTGGTGGAAGTCGACCGATGTATTTTGAATGAATAGATCTAATAGAGTGGATTAATTTTGATTGGTTATATGGTGAAATTACTGAGATGCTTTTGAAGAGAAGAAAATTAGTTGTTAGTTTGGTAATAGCAGCCGGTTTCTTGGTTGCTAGATTGCTAATGGTGGATAGGTATACTCCTAGATGCTTGTATCAAAAAGAAAAAAAAGGTAGCAATCATTATTAGGAATCATAAATTTTACAACATAATTTGGTTGTTGCAAGTAACCTTTGAAGACTAATATGTATATTATCATGAAGTACAATTAGTCATTGGGTATATAGATCTTTTAGAGGTCAAGCAATTTCATTCTCATATAAATGGTAGGGGTTTTAATTTTATAACACACATTATTGAAATATATATTTAACAATGAGCTTGTGATTTTTGGTCCATGATAATGAGTGTAAAGCTTTTGGTAAAACTATATCTATTTTTAATGAAGTTTATATTTCCATTCAAATTTTTTCTTAGTGATCTCATAATTGAAATGAACATCCTCTTGTGGAATATGATAATGGTATCTTGCAAAAGGAATAGGAAAATGTATTATCAGAATGCAAGTTCATGCACTGTGTTGAACTAAGGATATGACAAAATGGTGCTTTGACGAGGGAAAAGGCTTATCTAAGAATGTGTTAATGAGAAAATGGTCAACAAATTTAATGACAAATATTCTAGAAAAGGGTTTGGTACCACTTAGAAAATCAAAATCCTTGAACTCTTTTAAGACCCTTGGCTATGTCGAGCTGTTGTTCAAAATCCATAAATAAATACAACTCATCTTCACTTTGGTTACCTATGTGAGCAGTTATAAATACATCATGTGATGAGTGCATGCATGGTGAATGTCTATCTTGTACGTGGCATATATAGGTTGCAAACAACACACAATGAACAAGTTTGCAGGTTTTTCTTCAATTATGAAATGATTTCTAGAAGATCAGTTCTCGAGAGGAAAAAAAATTACATAGCTCTTCATATGAAAATAATGATTTGAGAAATTTTAACATACATGAATTAATATATTCTAAACAAATTGAAAACTAATTTCATCCATTTTCTCATGCAATTTATATAGCTCTTCATATGAAAAATATTGGTTTGAGAAATTCTAGTATGGTGAATTAATATATTTTGAACAACTTGAGGACTTAATATAATGTATTTTTTATGTAATTTACATAGCTCTTCATATAAAAATAATGGTTTAAGAAGTTATAGAATAGATTAAGTAGCATGTTTTAAATAACTTGAGAAATTTAATCTTATTTTCTCATGTAAAACTTTCATTTCATGTCTTTTCTAGGGATTTGTAATGAAGTTGAATTCTTTTTACATTCGATTGGGTTATAAAAATAGCATTGTAGATACTCAATAGTTTTGTTGGTGAAGTGTTCTCTAACAATGGATATTAGATCTCCTCATAATTTATTCATTTGATTCAATTCATACAAACTATTAGCATTAAAAATTTAAATATGTTCTACTCATTACAAAATTAAGTGAGTTTTCCCTAGACCTAATATGTCATGTTTGAAAGAAAAGAAGATTTAGGAAATATTTCTAAATTTGATAGGCTTTCTTCTGTGTAATGTGTTGTGTCAAACTCATAATCTAGAAGTAAAGAAAATTTTGGAACTACTAAATCTAATAGGCTTTCTTAAAAACATACAATTGCATTGGTAAACATTAGGTGAGACACTCTTACACAATAGAACTTGACAACATGAGCTATCCATCTTGGGGTGAGAGAAGGTATGTTTGTCCACTACAAATGTTATATAGGTTTTTAAAGTCTTAGACATCTACAACTACATTTCTATGGAAAACCATTTAGAAGTATTTGTGAACTTTTTGGCAATAGATGCAAAGAAAAATATTTGGAGGATAGCCAAGTGAAGGCATGCTAGCTGCTTGGTGTGGCATTGTGCTTTTGGTGGGAAAATATATGCTCAATTGATTGGTAGTCGGAGAAATGAGAGTCAACAAGTGCACCGAAGTAAGAGAGGAAAAAATAATAATATTTCATCAAAGAAGGGATTTAAAAGGCTTCCTATGATAAGAGGATAAAGTAAAAGAGGTATCACATCATGACATTCATGGTGATAGTGATATGTACTTGTGGGAGGAGAGTATTGTAACTGAGTAGGGAAGAAGAAATTTGGTTTGGAATGATGATTTATGAGTGTAAAAGTGCTTTGAATGTGTTTCATGCATGAAGTGATGTTTGTATTTCTTTACTCCTAAGTCATAACAATTGAATTTCTATCCTAAGAAAGGTATTTGATGTAAAAGTTCTTGAATTTAAAAATGGAGAATTTTTTATTTCAAACACGAATAAGTTCCTCTACAGCTTACTCCCCCCATTTTGGGGGAGATTTCATTTTCCATGGAACATTATTAGATTTTGTCAATATAATAGTTCATAGTATAGAGGAAGTATCAATGTAGAGCTTGATTTTTTTAAAAAGAGACCATGGTTTAATAGAAGGTTAGGTTTGTTTTTATCTCCTAGGGAACCCCTTTTTGATAAAGAATGCATTTATTTATGAAATATACCATTTTGGATTTGTTTCTATAACATGTTGTTGGCTTGTAGGACAATTAAAATGGTTAAACTCTTTTATGAAAAAATATAAGTGTTTTAAAGTTTGGAATTAGAAGAATAACAATTTTGGTAGAGTATGTGTATATGTGGGTCTATCAAAACCAAACTTCCATACCCTAAATGTCCAATCCTATTTTGGGACATGGCTTTAATATGTGGAATACAAAGGGATGTTATTAAGATACAAATATGATGCGAAAAAAATTGTAGATTGACGGTTGTGATTCCTTGTATGGATGCACTCAAAGGACATTAGATAACTTCCTTCTCTGACAAAAGAAGAGGTATTTTTTATCGAAGCTTCACATATTTTTAATAATGTTGCTCGGTAGGATATATATGCATTTTATGTAGTATAGTAAATATATTAGACACTTATTTTCCCATACAAAGCCTTTTAGAGGTTGCAAATTCGATCAAACGACAATTACATGGATATCTATATAGTTTCAATGGTGGATGCCACTTTTATTTGTAATAGGAATTTTAACTTGTTTGGGATGTTAATTTTTTTTTAAGGCTAATTGTTATTTGAAATGTTAATGATTGAAATATCCTATCAGTTTCATGTCATATAACTTATTGGAAATAAACAAAAATTAAAGAAAGAGAGAATTGGAGATAAATTAGATAACACATGTATATTACATATCTAAATTTACTATAATAAGGATACGATATTCCAAAAATAGAAGTAAGCATAAATAGGCGAGTTGTAACCACTTCATCTACAAGGTGGCTTGCATTTACAATGCTATAAAACACATGATAGTGGAAGACTATATATCATTTAGTTCATTAAATAGGGAAATGATATGAATTAGATTTCTATTGAGATAACCATAAACTTCTTCAACTTAGCATAAACATGATATTGCAATCATACCTTCACAAGGTTCCTTTCACCAATTCATTACTTCATTATGTCAAAACCTGATTCAAATATCTTTCAAGCAAGGGTAAAAGAGTGTATCACACACACTGTCTTCTTAACAAAGTACTTTTCATTTATCCTAAGTATTTCAACCTTCTATGGAAAAGGTAGATTTTTCTCAATCACATTTACCCATTTATTACTTTAATATGATAACACTAGTAAGGATGGAGGCCTAATCCTTTATAAAATAAGGTGCGAGCATACTTCAACCATTAATCTTTATTGGGATTCATTCACTCATAACATCATTTAGCATCATTTATAATAGTATAAATAAGAGATGATAAATCTATAATTGTAAGGTCTATTTAGGCTTTTGTCATTTAAAGGAAACATTATGAAAATAGACATGAATCATTGTCCTACCTAAGTAGTTTCTTTATCAATTTTTATCATAGGAATATCATCATATGATAGGAGAAGAGTCACCTATTTTAGCATTCAAGGAGCCTAGTTCTCACTTCAATAGTAAAAAAACACCATTAGTGTAATTTTGTAACTTGCATCCTATGCAATGTCAAATTACATGTGTCTTTCGGTTTAGTTACAATTAACATAATTATTCTCTTTAATTCCAATTTCAACCCAAACCATATTTCAACACATAGCATGTCCAACTCCTTGATGGTTAAGTTCGATTTTTTCTTAGATAAGTGTGTGTTGTGAAGATGTTTGTGCGATGTGCTCTCATCTTGCAAAAATCCATGATTGTATTAGTCGTTAGGACGTTACACTTGTCATGCTTTGGCGATGTAACACCTCTACTAACCTGCACTCTCATTAAGGACTTCTTAGGCATGCAATTTTGAACCAAGAACCCTCGTCCCTCAAGCATCATCACATTCTACAGCACTTTGAGCATTCTACAAAACTCTTTTTCTTTTCTTCTCTAATTCACATAATTATCCATCTCTCTCATACACATCTTTCAAAGAACTTTCTCTCATTGGCAACTTTCAAAGAGAACCCCATTGTTCTACCATCGCTACAAATGCAACAATATATTGCAAAGCACTGTGGTTGTTGTTCGAGGAAGTTTTTCCCACCTTGAGGATTCTCATTGCTTCTTCCTCACACCAAAAAGATACTCTACTTTTGTGATTGGGGGTGGTAACTCTTCAAGATTTCATATTGAGCATAATGTCTATCTTGTTAGCATATTGTCATTTCTATTGCTTTATGTCTATTTTTCTATTATCTTGTCTAAGGTTGTTCATGGAGGTGGGAACACCAAAACGGGGGTTTGACTAAAGAAAACTCCTATAAAGCCACCCAACCCCTCTATTTAGTCTTATGTGTGTAGGTATAGGTGAGGGAGCTATTTGGAGAGAGCTTCAGTTTCGTTGAATGTCTTTGATAATGTTGTAAACTCTTCTTTGTCATTTTCATCTAAGTTAATTTAATATTTTCATTCCATTTGCTCTTTATTTGTTATAATATCATCTTTTATATCATGTCACATCCAAACATTGTACAAAGTGTTATGAGTTTCCTTGCAATATTTTTCTTTTGTTTGTACAAGACACTAGCATGATGTAATATTCTGATAGCAGTGCGCTACTCTTGGATAGAGATCTTGTAAGGTTAACTGAGAAACCTCTGTGCTCTATACTTATATTTTTGAATTCTAAAGGGTTTGGATAATTTTTGTGCTCCATTAAAACACATATTTAATTAATTAATAGGTAAACTTGAAGGTCACAATTATTTGAAGGCTTACCTGAGTGGAGGGTTTGATTATCCTTCATGGAAGCTCACTTTTCATACTCTACACTTTGGTGAACCTAACATGATCTCGCCTTTTGAAAATATTTCTCCAAAACAACATTTGTGAATACTCTTTCATGTGCTTCATAACCTAGTCTACAACTTCTAGATACGTAGTTAGAAGAAGCTCGAGAGTTACCATACCTCCAAATGGATATAGTCCTTGTTATGCTCTTACCCCTATAGTGTGTATCGGGTTATGAGTAGTCGACTTGTGACTACCTTAACTCTTAATTAAGTCATATTGTCATTATTATATTGTTATTTAGGTAGTTAGGTCATCCTATTGCTTATATAAGGTTATCTAAAACGGCTTGGGTGATATCCTAGGAAAAAATAGGTATATATAGAAGGCTGTGAGTCTTATTTCATCATCATGTTATGTTTTTTGTTATTATTGAAGACTATTGGAGGTGTCCCCCTCAAAGTGGATTAGGAGGTTTCCCCCCTCGAAGTGGAATATTATTATCAAGTATTTTCAACATATTTCATATTATATTCTTCTTGTGAAATTTATTTCATTACAAGTGGTATCAAAGCATGATCTTGGCACTATAGAGGCAATGATTCTTCTCAATTTCGAAGGTGATTTTGGGGAGAGAATATATTTCATATTTTGGTGATTTTTTTTATGATTTTTAAAGGGTTTTTGAAGACCATATTAAAGAAGCTATAATCCAAATTTCAGAAGAATTGAAGCATAATTGAGTGAGTTATTATAGAATTAGGGATTTTTATTCTTTGTGGGCTTTTGGAGACATGCCAAAGGAGGCTGCAATCCATTTTTTAGAGAAATTGAAGCAAAAATAGTTGATTTATTAGGAAATTAAGGTTTTCTAAAAAAATCCCTCTCAATGTTGCAAACCACCTAATTTTGGGGAGATTTTTCTATTGGAGTGTGACCTAGGCCTTGGTAATTTACATTAAAAAAATAGAGTATTTTTAATTTATTTGGGTGATTTATTGCAAAATTATCTTTCTAGAAAGAGAAAGGGAAAGAGAAAGAGTAAGAGCAAGAGAAAGAAGAAGAAGAAAAAGAAGTGGCAGTAGAAGAAGAAGCAAAAGTAAAATAGAGAAAGAGAAAGAAAAAGAACAAGAAAAAGAGCAAGACAAGAGTAGGAACAAGAACCAATAGTATAAGAAAAAGAAGCAGAAGTAAAAAAGCAGATGAAGAAGAAGAAAAAGAAAAAAGTTATCATTGTGGACAATGTTTTGTAAAGAGGAGGTCAATGTTATGCCCTTACCCCTATAGTGTGTATCGGGTTATGATTAGTTGGCTTGTGGCTACCTTAACTCTTAATTAAGTCATATTATCATTATTATATTGTTATTTAGTTTGTTAGGTCATCCTAGTGCTTATATAGGGTTATCTAAGACGGCCTTGGTGATATCCTAGGAAAAAATAGGTATATATAGGAGGTTGTGGGTCTTATTTCATCATCATGTTGAGTATTGTGTTCTTATTGAAGACCATTGGAGGTATCCCCCTCGAAGTGGAATATTATTATCAAGTGTTTTCAGCATATTTCATATTACATTCTTCTTGTGCAAGTTATTCCATTACAGTCCTACTAGACACAACATGATATTTTCTAATCCTTTTGGCTCTCATTTGGTCTTTGGAAATTCTTCTACTTCAAACTCAACCAAATTTTCCTCTTGGGTGTCCTCCTCCAGCACATTATTAGGCTACTCTTAGGGTCCCCTTTGAGCAGGTTCAATGTTTGGAGAACCTAAAGCACTTTGAGGATTTCCTTAATTTGAGAGACTTGCTCATCATAGATTGTAAGGGTCTTGAGTTGCTTCATGCATTAACATAGTTGAAACTTGTGTAACTTCATACACATCAGTAATGAGTTGACCTCATAATACTCAATTAGGTATCACTAGCACCTAGTTGGATATTTGGATGCCTAAGGTGTCTGTGCACATTGTAGATGTTAATCCTACTAAAACTCTTAGTTATTTTGATTAACATAAACACTATATTTTTTCCCTCTATTACTTCTTGAGTTAACATGTCTCAAAATCCTTTGGGATATAGCATCCCTCCTCTGCCTAGTTCTACACTTCAAACTTCCATAATGCAACCTTTTTTTGCAATGGCTAATTCGCCTCCCCCACCATCTAATCCCATTCTGAACAACCTATTGCAAAACATGGATCAAATGCAGTCTCAGCGTTGGGAAAATGTGTCTCAGCCTTGGAATTATATAAGGTTTATTGTTGATAGGATATGTATACGCTTAAATCTGGTATGGAGGAAACTAATTAAATACAAGTTATTTAATTAATAAATCTTGAATTCTTCTAATTATAAATAAATAGACAAATTTATTTATATAGTTCACTTTCTCTAATTATTTCTATTCATAAATAATTTTCTTCATGTCTTTACTAAATAAACAACTTTAATTGGTTTGTTTCATTTAATTAACTCCCTCTTATTAAATTTGAATTTTATATTTGAATTTAAGAACATTTCTACCAACTTCTCATCTTCCACCTCATCATGTGTCTCATGAAATTAAATATTTCTAATATTTCTAATATTTAATTGGCATTTATCCTCAACAAATTCTAATTAATTTTGAGACACTTGGCCTTCACCTCCATTTGATTCCTCTTCACACTTGGTAATTTGTTTTTCTAAAGGGAACACACTCATTGATTCTCTCTAACCTCTTCATCCTCAACTGTCCATCTCTCCAGATTGAATCTAGACTGTTGAATCCTACCACATAAGCTTATGCCTTAGAGAAATCTATAAATACACCCTCATTTACAACAATTCAAATAGAGAGAGATGAGCATAATTAAATTCTACATCACTGTCGTCTTAGCATTAGCATTTTAGTGTTTGCATTTTAGAATCAAGTAGATTAATTATGGCATTACCATTAGCTGCATCTTAATTTATGTAGTTTCATCATATCATTTCATTATCAATATCATAGTAGCATCTTAATCTTAGCATATCATTTACAATCAATCATGTAGGGAGATATCTCTTGCATTTCCAACATCTCATTCTTCAGGTTGTCATTTGGAAAGTCATGTGCACAAACAATCTAAGAGAAAAATGACTTGAAGAATCCTTGGAGATAGAGGACAATGAGACGCCAATAGAGAGTTTGTTGTTTTGATTTGATTATCATTTGAATTCTCCAATATAATGTTTCATTGGTGTATTGTATTATTTGTTTATGCATTCACATTATTCATACACACAGGATATATTTAATATATCCTAGTTACACCAATAGGTGTAATATATAATGGGAGCACTAGGCAGAGCAAATTGTGAGTGTGTTGACAAATTTTTTAAAAATTATATTAAATTGTCGACATACATTATTTAATGATATATTATAAATTTGAACCCTTCATCATTAATTCTTAGATGTGATGGTAGATATTTTGTTAGCTTGTCTTGCCCTAGAAGGTAACCCTATTTTATGAGGGCATTGTATTACAGTTGGGTATTGTGATGTATTTTGAGATTCTGATAGTGATTGTATTGTCTATAGATCTTTGATGGTGATACTCCAATGAGAAGCTTGCTTTGCAAGTATATTGTAATCTTTGTGATTTTTGAATAATATATTGGGTGGTTTTGGAGTGTGGTGTTTTTCTCTCGAAATGGTTTTCTCCACATGAAACACTGTGTTGTGGTATACATGATATTTATGTTTATTTTTGTTTAAGTTTATGTAATTGAAAAAGATTTATAATTTTTTGTATTATTCTCCTCTCAACATTAGTGTAGGAAGTTTTTTCGTTACGTTAACTTGCTTACAAGTGATATAAGAGCCTGATCACCTTTGGTTTTAGTTGTGGGTTGTTGGGTTTTTTGAACTAATCCATAATTGAGTGGGAGCTTGTGCAAAAGATACATTATGATCCCATTGTGAATTTTATATGAGAAGTTCATCAAGGAGAATAGAGGTGGATAATTTTTGGAAATAATTTTGAGATGTGGAAGTTGAAGATGGAGGACTTGTTGATAGATCAAGATATGTGGGATGTTGATGAGAAGGTTTCAAGGCTTGCAGATCCTACTTTGGCTACTCAATATGATGTTATATTGTAAAGCCAAGGGTCTAATCAGATTGTGTTTGGAAAACTCTGTTTTAATCAATTTCCATGAAGAGACCTCTGCATATAAACTATGGAAGAAACTTGGTGAGATGTATCAAGCCAAATTTTAGTGAACAATATTTTCTTGAGGAAAAATTGTATTCCTTGAGAATGGAAGAGGTGGATGAATTATGGGCCACTTGGGAGCATTCAATATGTTGGTGGCTCAATTGGCATTAGTTGGTGTCAAAATGGATGAGGAGGAGAAATGTCAGATCTTGCTTTGTTCTTTCCTGATTCATGGGATTCTCTTGTTATGTCTATTGGGAGTACTATTATTTTGAAGATTGAAGATATGGTGGGTTCTTTGATTTCTGAAGAGATGATGAGGAAGGTATCCATCACTACCAAATAGGACCTAAATGTCATGGAAGACCCAAGGAAAAAGGCAAGAAGAATGAGAAGCATGATAAATCCAAGTCCAAGGGGAGATCCAAATCTCCTGGAAAGTCCAAAGTTATTTGTTGACACTACGGTAAGCCTGGACATATTTGGAAGGATTGCAAGGAAGAAAAGAAGAAGAAAATGAAGATATTTGATTATGATTTTGAGTTTGAGAAGGAATCTGGTGATGCATTCATTGCAGATTTGGAAACTCATGCAAGTAGTGATGCATGGTTAATTGACTCAGGTGCATCTTTCCATATGACCTTTAATAAATATTGGTTTTATGAATATGAAGAATTTGATGGAAGTAAGGTGTACTTGGTTGATGATTCAAGAAAAATCACCCTTGGGTACCCAAAATTCATGACCATTTGTTGAAGACATCACACTATATTTAAAGTTTTTGGTTGCAAGGCATATGCACATGTGTCCAAGGAGAAGCAAAAAAAGTTGGAGAACAAGGTTGTGAAATGTATCTTCATCAGATACAATTATGGTGTGAAAGGATACAAGCTTTGAGATCCTATTGCACAAAAGGTAATATATAGTAAAAGTGTTATTTTTAGAAAAACTAAGCCTTCTTTTGTTACATTGTAGCTAGAACATAGTAAATAGGATGATGTGGTTCAATTTCTGTCTACACCTAAAAATGTTGAATTGAGGCCTATGGATAGACAAGAAGTTGAGGAGAGCTCATCTAGCTCTAAATATTTAGAAGAGGAGGAAGAACCTCAAACTCAACTTGTTCGCAGGTCTACAAGGCATAGACAAAAAATGCACACTCCAACCAGAAATAGCCCCATCACAAACCACCCACAAACCACACCCAACATCAAGGAAACCACCAGGACAACAACCATAGAAGAAAATGGCCTCAACAAAAATTGCAGACTTATCACCAACAACATCCCCATGCTCTCCTTCCTCTCCACTAGCAAATATTAAGCAACCTGCATTGTAGGTTTTCCCGCTCAATCCAACCATTGTTTCAATTTTTTGAGTCACCCAAAAAATTAGCATCTCCCTCCACTGACATAGCCAAGACACAAATGGAGAAAAATTAGCCATGAAATCCCCATCCTCGTCATTGTCATCATCTTCCTCACTGTCTCCAACACCCTCATATTTGAAACCTACAAAACCCCGCCTATTCTCGCTCCCAACTACACACCTCTCCATTAATAATTTCCAAAAATAATAATTAGATTAGTAATGTTGTTTATGTATACTTGGATTAGTAATATTTTTTAATAATTTCCAAAACTAATAATTAGATTAGTAATGTTGTTTAGGAAACATAATTGTTTTCCATAATGCATAAAGGAAATAATGTAAATAATGGAAACATTCAACAAACTAATGATTGTTTGAAAAAATAATGCAATGGAAAGCATGAAACTCCCAACATAGTTAAAAATATGAACAAAAATAATTGATAAAACTCTAACCAATGGTTTCTAAAGGAGCATTAGAGAAAAATTAAAAAAGCCAAAAGAGGGATGGAACAATAATAATGAGGACCAACAATGTTCCAGTTTAAATAAAACAAATCACAAGGATGTGCATGCAAAAAAAAGAGGCGAACATAAAGCGCATGAATTACATGACAAAATACCTCAACATAAAGTAATCATGTTGAATTTCATGATTTATAGACATATAAACCAAAATTAAACTCATTACTAAGCCTTAAAGATTCAAAGAAAAATGTTATTGAATGGAAAGCATAAATGCAAACGAAAATTTGTTGGTAAGGTTGTAAAAAAAATGTATACAAACATGGAAGTATGTAAAGTTGGGAATAATGGAAAATATATAACATACAATAGGGAGTGAATTTTTTTGGTAAAAAAATAAATTCTCGAATAACATTAAGTATATCTAGTGGAGAACATAGTTTGCAAATTGGATTGAATAGGCAATAGGTATGTGTTTATGTAATATTCAAAAGCTTTAAAAATATAATCTTGTTTTGTACTTGCTTGGAATTAGTTTATATCTCATGCATATCCAAAAGCCCTAAGTTACATTTATAAGAATTCCCATTGCTAATTTTCAAAATTTAAATATAACTAGGACATGACAAACCATGGTCCTAGACTAGCCTACATGTTAAATGAATAAAAAATAATATTATTGCAGACATCTGAATTTGACCACCCCTATATGGTCAAATTCAACCCTTTTATTTCTCTATCCTGCATCCCTCATCTGTGTTAATTAAATAATTTATTATTTAATTAATATTCCCCTTTTCTAATGTCTCTAAGGTATTTAATTAAATAATTAAATACTTTATCCCTTATCCTTTTTTCTTCTCTAAATTAAATAAATGTTCTAATTTATTTAATTTAATCATTTCCCTTTATGAATTTAAATCAATTTTTAAATTCATTGTTTTCTCTCTCCTTGTCCTATCCTCCATAATCTCCTTTAATCCAGATTAATATAATTAATATGTGATTAGGATGTGCACACCCCTAATCATAATTAGGGTCACATCCTCCAAAATACCCCACTTGTCCTTAATTCCTCATTAGCCTGCTTAATCCCATGTTTGCAAAAATCTAATCACTTGATTAGGTGAACCTAATCCTTATGCCATTTATGGCATGGGTCCTAAGTCAACTTTATTTACTGCTTTCTCCTTATGGAGAAGGCAACCCCTTCCCCATGTGAATTTTAAATTCACATTTATTCCCCCTAGGCCTTCCAAGGATTTTTTAATTCCTTTCCTCATCCCCATGTGGATATTTGAGGAATTTTTAATTCCTCACATATCTCGTCACCCACATAGGGACAAGGACCTCCTTTATGAGGAGTTCTTATCCAAATCCCTAGGTACTGTGTAGTACCTCCACCTCATCTCCCTTGGACACCTCACCCACCACATGTCAAGATGTGAGGGCTTGTGAGTTCTCAACTCACCCTAACACTTGATCTTGTCCACTATGGCTTCATCTTGACCCTCCATTGTTTAGAGGCACTTCCCCTAAAAATGGAGGAATTTTCCCTCATTTGTATCCATCCACATTTTGCACTCAAGCATAGCACTCACATACTTAGTAATTTTTCAAGCATCCAACATCCACCATTGTTGCATCTTTGAGCTCTCATCTTGCATTCCACACAATACCCACAATCTCCATTGCATTCCTCGTCTCATCCTCATCATTTTGCACCAGGTTTTATGCTATTTTGCTAATAAGGAGCACACAAAATCAAACGATCAAAAGGGCCAACCAAGATATCAATCTAAGCAAGGTAAAACTTTCCAATTTCATTATATTTTATTTAGATTCAACTAGGCCAATCTTGAGGTGTTGTTTTGATTTTCCTTGTTTTGCATCTTAGATTAGGAAAAACACTGCATACAATTACAAATAAAAGTATTTTAATTAAATAAATCAATATATTTTTACCAATCTACCCGCATTAGAAGGATCTTTTAAGATGCAACCTCATACTTTAAGACCAAGGGGGAAAATAGTAACTTCCCAACAATAATACCATTTTCAAGTTCATATAGGATTACCATGTTATCTAAGTACCCCCTAGCATGGAGATGGTGTGGGTCAACTATCAATCAAGGAGATTTCACTCAAATTCTAAATTCATATTTTCATCTTTGATCCACATAAGACACACACATAAGGTAATCTACCTCAAATCACACATATGTCGCTCTTGGCTACACAAGGGAATTAGATAACTCACAATATGATCACAACTTGAAACTTACCAAACCACAATGAGAGTTCACAAGAAATTAGTTAAACCATTCAATTATCATTTCAAGCTAACTGAGACACAATAATAATCACATATATCATTATAAATATTAGCTCTAAACAATAATGACCATTTAATCTTTAAATCAATAAGCTACCTATTATAAAATTCTAATCTTTATGATCTCTAGAGCTTCATAAGTTAAACCCATAATTCTAGTACAAAACCATGTCAATTGGAAAGGGTTTTACACCAAGATAACTAAGGATTAAAGCCACCAAAACAAAGATTTGAACATGAATCTACAAGGCCCTTAAAGAAAAAGGTTATGAACAATTAAAGGAATAAATCACACGAACCATTAGACTAAAAAATATAAGACGAGGAATTTTGAGAATAAAAAGCATTATTCAAAGAAAAAGTTAAATCTCCGTTAATATAATCATTAACCTTCATTGAAATCCTACTAAACTCCATTCAAATTCATAAAAATGTGAAGTGAAATCAACAAGCTGAAATAGGCAAATAGAAGGACAAGCTTTACACCTCTATAAAGACTTGACAAATATTTTCAACACAACAACAAGGACTAAGTCATTTCAAAACCTTAAAAGAGTTACAAATTAAAAAATTCAAATATTCATAAGGAAAAAATGATTTCTTTCAAATGGGAAAACACCCACAAAATATAAGCCATAAACCAACAAATAGTTTCAAAACCAAAATCCCTTTTGCTCTCAACTCCAAACCTCATCCTTATTCTAGTGATATTTCCTCCTCACTTTTTAAATCAGAATGAGAAGAAAAACATAAGCCACCTGCTCTTCATTTTCTAGAATATGACAATCCCAAATATCGAGCATGACCTAAAATGAAATTAACTTTAGGGATTAGCTAGTCACTCAGATTATAAGAGTAAAAAAAACAACTTAAATAAATTAAATACTTGGGAATCAAATCCCACCTAGGGATAAAATCTTAATTCCAAAAACAATAACCTATTAATATGAGAAAAAGGCTTATTCTTTAATATCCACAAAAGAGAATGATAAAACAAAAAGGCTTATTCTTTAATATCCACAAAAGAGAATGATAAAACAAAGTTATGAAAAGGAGGATAATTTCATTAATGTCAATTTCATTAGATCAAATTCTAACTAACTTGAAACCTTCTAAGAAGTTTGAGTTACACAAATAAATATAAGCAACGACAACTAACTATGGAATAAACACATATAAGTACATATTAATGTTAGGGAGCCTTCCACGACCATAATAGCATAGAAAACTAGTCAATACACAAGGAGGATTGTGTTGCTTCACAATGTGAAGAAAAATAGGTTAAATCTAGATCCATGGAAAATTATACCACATGCATTCATCTTGGTCAAATTACATGTATAAAATCAACTTAGTCAACACATACGTTACATCTAATAATGAAATCATAGCTGAAGCAACATATAACATATTCATAAATATGAAAATAAAATGCTATTTAATGACTATCATCATTATAACCTAATATAAAATTTATAATATATGTACTCAAATTACAATATAGCATCATAGAGTGGTTTCATTTTAGTTAAATAGAACATGAATGATCTCCTAATCAATTTATTAAAGTACAACATGAGACAACTCACTAGACAATCAAAAGTACTAAACCATACATCTAATTAGTTTAGTACACATATGATAAACAATTTTTCATAATAGAATTCTAACGTAATCACAATCATAGGTTAATCATCACTCACAAAAGTCTTGAAAGCATGCTTAATTAAGAATATTACCACTAAATAGGGTATGGTAAAAACCAAAAATGTAATTGGACCTTACATCCTCTCCTCCAAGGCTATAGTTTTTTATTAGATAAGCATGGAAGGGCCCTAATCCGATGGCTACAATAGCAGACAAAAAGGAAACAACCAAAAAACAGCAATAGTATTAGCTCAGAGGCCAACATTTAACATAGTAACCATAGTCCAACTAGTACTAATCAAAAATAGTAAGTTTCTACTAGCATACTTAGATCTACGTAAACCATTAACTAAGTCAACAGTGTCCTAGGTGGTATTCCACCATATCATAGCTATGATAAAATAGCAGTCTAAGAGATTAAAACAAAAGGACAAAAAACTCATCATAACATCAAAGAAACAACATAAAGCCATTAATTGGCTTTCTTCAATAGGTTCCTATACTCGCCCATGAGAGTAATGTATTCTCTCCAATCAGGTCCCTCAGTCTCGTCTAGCATCTTCAAGACATTAGATTTCCCCTGTTTCCTCAGCTTCATGGTAATTTTGGATTCTCTAGAAGCAACTCCCAACATCGCCCTCCTCATTAATCTATTAGTTACCTTCATGAGCGTAACTAAAGCCTTCTCCATATCTTCAAACTGAACCTGCAAAAATGTTAGTCTACTCTTTAAAAATTCATTGTTCGAATCCTTTATTTTATTCTCCATACCCAAGTCCCCAACTTCCTGCACATTTTCAACCTCATTCTTATGATCCTCAAATTGCTCAATTTTTCTGTCCTCTTCCTCTTCCTTATCCTCCTCCAATCCTTCTTTCCCCATCTCATAAGTCGAGTCCTCAAAGTCCATATCCTCTTAATGATCTTCCTCTTGGGCTTCAAACTCTTCATACCCCAAGTCCTCATCACACAGTCATTTTTTTTTACCTTTTTTGTCCTTCGAAGCTACTTTTGCAAGGTGGGTCGACCTTCTCCCACCACTCCCTTGCCCTTGCAAAGACTTTTCCTCATTTTGAGTCCCTTCCTAAGTAATATTAATGACATCCCTAGGGTTTAAGTCTCTTTTGGGTTTCTTCGCCTTGGGAAGTTCCAGTAGCAAAGGCAAATGTTTTCCTTTTTCTGGCGTAGTTCTAATGAGCTCAATCTCAAAAGCTCTTTTTTCCTCACTCTTTTGCAACACAGGAGTTGAGGGTTTGTGTTACAAATATGAGCTAGTTTGGTGGTGTTGTCATTGATGTCAACAGAGTTCAATATGTTGATGTTTGTACATGTATAGTTGAGATACTTCTAAGATGTAGTGAGTACATGGAGCTATCTTTATGGTGTTGAAGATGTGTAATATTGGTGATTTTTCAAGTGCTTTTGAGAAAATTAAATAAAGAAGAGAAGTCAAAGTGTTGAGTGTGTTCAGAATGTGCTCCGATATGTGCTCCACATTTCTCCTATGTTGATCCTATGCTTGTGCGAATCTGAAGGATTGTTAATAAGGATTTAGTGGTGACATATGCTAAGTTTCAACTTTTGGTGAGATGGTACATTGAATTTGTGTTCACCAATATGTGGATTGTTTGGCAAGTATTGATTTTTTGTGGACTGGGAGAAATGTTTTTGCTCCACAGTCCTCTGCTGTTTTGTTTCAGATCATGCAGATCTAGGATATGTCTTGTGAAGGTCTTTCCTATGCTTTGGAAAAGAGGTTTGGAGTTTGGTAATAAGGAATTCATGTTTCAGTATTCTTGTATGAGTTTCCATAGTTTGGATTGACTGGTGAAAGGAGTTCAGGGATTGAAGTCTATTTTTTTTACTACGGATGTGTCTAGAAGGTTCTGATATATTGTCTTGTGCTTAATGAAGCATGTTGTGGCATTTGTGTGTCATCTTCTTGTTGGAAAGCATGTGCATCAATGTTTATCTATGTTTTCATTAGGTTTGGTTGACCTGGTGTTTACACTTCATTCGAAGAATAAAATTCAATTAAGGAAGCGTGTAGTCAATCAAAGAAAATAATTTTATTGGTCCACTCTTATTCCTTTCCACCACGAAAATTTTGAGTTGCCGACCCAATTTGAATTTATGAAACATTGTCTTGAGGACAACCTTGGTAAATGTTTCTAAGGTTGAGGATGGTATAAAAGCAAGTTGAATTGTGAAGAGTTGTATGACAGTGTGATGCAAAGTGATGAAAGTAAGCCACAAATCATAAGAGCAGAAGTGTGTGTGTGAGTTGTGTTGAAGATAGTGAGACAAGGGTTTTTGTAATCCTGTGAATGTGCTTTAATTGCAGTGGTGGATCTTTTATTCTCTTTTGTATTTGTAGGTAGTGAGCCTCCCTGTTGGATAGTGAGTCTCTTTTGAGTGAGCCTTTTTCTATAATCTTTATATTGTGAGTTAACCCTCACCATGGTTTTTCCCTTATTTTTTCCCTTATTGGGTTTTCCACGTAAAAATATGGTGTTCATTGTGTTGATTTACTTTCTGTTATCTGTGGTTCATGCTTATGTTTAATAACATAATAGTGTGGATAATGAATTGATGAGTGATAAGGTTTTTAAGATTCATCCCCCCTCTCAGTTGTCCTGTGCATGTTTAACAATTGGTATCAGAGCTTGTGGTTTCTTATGTAGAGCTTAACCGCTTATGGAAGATCCAATGACACACAAATTGGTGATCCCTATGTTTGATGGAACTGACTACAAGGAGTGGAAGGGATAGATGAGAGGATACATTATCTCTCTTGGTTTTAAGACTTGGAAGGTTGTTGAGAACAAGTATACACTTTCGTTTGGTGGTGTTAGTTCTAAAAATGTGATCTCTGCTTATGAAGAAAATGAGAAGGCAAAGTATGCAATTCATAGTGGTTTATCTAAAATTAAGTGAGTCAAGGTTAATTCTCTGGATACTGCATATGAGGTCTAGAAAAAGTTGGAAGACATGTATGAAGGAAATGAAAAGGTGAAATTAACAAAGAGGTTGGCAGCAAAGCATAGATTTGTGAACCTGAAGATGGAAGATGGTGAAGAATTTACAAGTTTCTTTTAGAGAATTGAATTAGCAGCAAATGACATTAAGAATCAAGGAGGAAAACTAGCAGATGAAGATATAATCGAGAAGATCTTGATCACTCTACCAGAATGTTACACTGACAAGATCTTTGTTATTGAAGAAATGTATCATCCTAAAAAGTACACTCTAGAAGATTTGTTTGGCACCTTGCAATCATTTGAGATAAGAAAGTTCTAGAAAGATGAAAAGGCAGAAGAGAAGATAGAAATGAAATTAAAGGCTTTGAAGATTGAAGAACCAGATAGTGATGATGAAGAGTTGGAAGAAAATTCCACCAGGAAATTGAAGAAAGGAACTGGAAAAGATAAAGGTATGTTTCCCTTCAAATGCTTTAGTTGTAACATTGTTCATTATGCTTTGAGATGCCTGAATAGGGCTACACATAAGAAGAACAAGGATTATAAGGATAAGGATAGGAAGGATAAAAGGTATAAGAAGTTGCACTATGTTAAGGAAGAGACAAGT